>NDGN011532824.1:0-32101 GCA_002564285.1 Tympanoctomys barrerae
CACACACACACACACACACACACACACACACACTAAATAAATAAATAAATGTTTAAAAAATTAAATATTTCAAAATACTTCAACTAAGAAAAACTTTTCATGATAGTAAAGAATTACTAACAATAAAACATAACACAAATGCTGGAATGGCAAATATATGACCAGAACTTTTATCAATTTGGGCATAGGATATCACACAAAGTTATAATATATGGTGGGCATGGACAGTGTCCATGAGCTTATTGGTGGCCAGGTGTCACTTGTGGGACTGAGCTACTCTCATTTCTTTGATATCCACCACGTAGACCCAGATAGAATCATGCCCCATAGGGTGCAGGAGAACACCATTTGTAGATATGCTGATGGAGCCATTTTGCGGGGTATACAGAAGAAGTATTGAAAGACCACTTTTGTATACCTCTTTCACTCCTGTGTTCAACTGTTTGCCCTGTTTGATGGGTTTCTTCATTTCTCATTCATTGTGTTATTTTGATCCCTCTCTAGAACCTCTTTTAGTAGTCTGTGTAAGGGTGGCTTTGTCATCATGAAATTCATTAGTTGTTCTCTGTCATGGAAGTATTTCACTTCTCCATTAAACTTGAAGGAGAAAAAAATAAAATAAAAAATCTTGAAGGAGAATTTTTCAAGGTATATCAGTCTGGATTGGAATTTATTTTCTTGCAAGACTTGTAGTGCTTTGCTCCATGTTTTTCTTGAATTGATCATTTGTGAAGAGAAATATGCCATTATTCTGATGGATTTTCCTTTAAATGTGATCTATTACTTTTCTCTAGAGACTTTAGTATACTGTTCTTGTGTTGAATTTCTTGGACCTTGATTATTATATATCTGGGTGTGGTTTTAATTGGATTGATGTTACTTAGACTTTTATATCCTTTGATGAACTGAATGTCAAATGCTTTCCCCATGTTTGGGAAGTTTTCTGCTACTACTTCTATCCTTTTTCTGTTTTGTTTTTTTTTTAACTGAGGATTGAACTCAGGCCCTTGCACTTGCCAGGAAAGCACTTATTCAACTGAGCTGTCTCCCAGCCCAATATTCTTTTCATTTCATTTGTATTGACGCTCCTCCTTTCTTATGGATGTCTATTAGTCATACATTGTTCATCTTTGCATCTTGCAGATAGATGTTCAATATTTTTCCTGCATGCTAGTTTTTTTAAGAGATCTTTTCTTACTTTTTCACTAGCTGCAATGGTGTCTTCAAGGTCTGAAAGTCTATTTTCACTTTCATTCAAATAATTTTTCCAGCTTGTGATTGAGGTTTTAATTTTCTGTATATGACTTTGAATCTGCCCTATGCATTCTTTTTCTTTCCTATATTGCTCATTTAAGGATTGTGATATTTTTATATTCTCCTTTATTTCTTCGTCACTGTCTTCTTTAGAAGCACTTAGTACTTTCATCATAGTTAATATTTCTTTTTACTTCAGAAATTATTTCTGATCTGATTTCCTCTATACCTTTCTGCAGCTGTTTCTTTACTTCACATGCTATTATTTCAGTGATTTCAGGTGCGTGTTTCCAATTTCTTCCATGCTATTGTCTCCTGACTTTTTTCTAGGTGGGCTCAGGGTCTCAGAATGCATTTGGCCTCTTGTCTTTGTCACTTTGTATAGCACTGTCTTCTGACTTTTGGTGTCGAGCTTTGGTAGGGTTATTACTTTAGCACCAAGTATGGATCTACCAAGTTCAAACTTGTCCAGGTGGGTGTGGCTTGGGTCTGGCTTCTGTGCTCCACTTCTTCCTACTGCAGTCCTTGGAAGTGAACCCTCTGTGTCACTCTGGCAAGATGTTCTGCTCCTGTATCAGCTGGGGTGGGTCCCAACTCTAATCTCTGCAGGGAATTCTGCTGTGGGGTTCCACACCAGACTTGTCTGATGGAGGATGTTCTACTAACATGTCAGGCTTGAGCTCTGGGTCAAATGAGGATCCGTTGGGCCCCAGGGAGTCCTACTCACCTTCCAGGGCTGGGTCCAATGGGGACCCGGCGAGCCCTGGGCAGTCTCACTCATAAGCTGTGCCTGGGCTCGGGTTGAATGAGGATCCTCTCTTTTCATTTTCTTTCTTTCTTTCTTTCTTTCTTTCTTTCTTTCTTTCTTTCTTTCTTTCTCTCTCAGTACTGAGGATTGAACCCAGTGCCTTCACATTGTGCTATATTTCTCTCTCTTCTATTTTTTTTTTACCTTCCCTTTATAGTCATTTTTTTCATAGTCAAATTGCTATAGTTGTATATATTTGTTAACATAAAGCTTTACTTGTTAAGTTATCTTTGGCTTCAACCATCATCATATAAGCAATTAAAATCTCTTAGATTTGTGTGAAATAATGACTAGTAATATTGTGTGGACTATACCCGTAATCAATGCATACTACAAATTTTTGAAAAAGTAATGAAAACCAAGAGAAATCAATCAAATAAACACCACTTAAAGAACTTGTGAAGTGTTGAAATTATGCAGCAAATGAGAAAACAGTCACTGAAGAAAATCTGCTGGATGTCAAACACCACAGAAGTAGGGATTGTTGGACCATCCCCATGATTTGCACATTTCCTCCTTTAAGTCATTGGAAGACGTACTCTGGGATGCTTTCATGCAACTTGCATGTTTTATTACATCTTCTGTACAAAATATGTGTGACCCAAATTTGGTGTTGAGTAGAGGCACTGAACTTCTGCAGCTGCCTTTTCAAGGTCAGATATCAAGGCCAGTCTCAAATATATCATATCCTGAAGTAAGTATCTAACATTTCTTTTCCATCAAATCAAATAAGCTCTTTTAATTCCCTCCCTATGTTTTACTTCCTGCCTCCCTGTCTCTTTTACTTTCTTCCTTCCCCAAAACAATTTACTACATTAGCCTTTTCCTACTCTTGTTTCAATTTTTGGTGAAAATTAGTCTCCAAAAGCTGATAATGAAAGATGACACAAACAGAAAATCTTTATCTGACAGTAAATCTGATGACCCCAAATCAAAGAAGAAAAGAGACCCTGCTGCAGACCTAGGGGCTTTGCTACAGGCCTTGATCCCAAATGAGTAATTGGTACCAAAGACAGTCCTACACAAAAGATATTTCTTATGAAGCGGGAAGATTCAGGTGAGGCTGCCTTGGTGCTGGCAGAAGAGGCAAATATATATGTCTGTAAATCATAAATTATAATTTGGCATTTGTGTCTAGACTGTGAAGCTCAATCACTTGGATGGTATAAATAGATTAGTATATAATACATATTACAATATCTAGAACTTACTACATATAATATAGTATATAGAGATACACATATATATTTAGGATACATAAAGACAGTAGTGTATTGACAGTATAGTATATGCAGCATAGTATAGATACATAGAATGTATATACCTGGGCCACACCTGTGCCTTTAGTCTCGAAAAGTGGCAATTTACATCAATATATAGAATATATAGGTATATAGAATATATAAAGAATATATAAGATATATATATATATATATGCACAGAAAGAGAGGCTAACATAGATATACAAATAAATAAAATGTGAGTCATGTATTTTAAGTTACCAATTTTAAAAAGCATTCTAATTAATATCAAGTTTAATATATTGGTTTTGAAAGTAATTTTGGGGGTAGTTGTTGGGTTCTCCTTTGTTTTGAATCAATAGCACTGAATACTCTGAGCAATAAAGCTTTTGTAGTTGCTTCCTTTCACAGAAAAGAGCATTTGGTAGCCTGATATATTTCCTCTGCTTTTTTAAAGTCTGGGATACTGTCCATTGACAAACTCAATCAGAGCTCATTTTTAGCTCAAGTTTTAAAGGGCCATTCTGAGTTTTTTGTTTGTATATGTATAAATAAAATACTCATGTCAATGGTTTTTATCTTGTTTTTAAACTCCACAAAACAAAACAAAAAAAGACGCTATAGTTAAGAAGCCATATTTGAGATATTATGATTCTGAACGACATAAACGATAAATCACTTTCAGCTAAATCAAAAGAATTCCTTTCAAGTTAAGAAAATGATTCTGTGGTTAGTCAGTTTAAAGTGGATAGTTTCAAAGCACCTCTAGCAGAACCCATACCTGCAGTGTTAATCTCAAAAAGTGGCAATTTAGTTCCAAATTTTGAAGAAAGAATTGTATCACTATGAAAATCTTCCTCACCTGAATAAGGCAACTAGTCAAAACCAGGATTTTGAATTAGCTAAGACTTGTTAAAGCAACATTAAAGATTCCTTGTGGTCCATTCCTCTAAAACAAGTTGAAATTTGTGTTCAAAAATAGGATTTTTGGATAAGACTTCGCTTTTGGAAACCTACTGCATAGCTAGAAGTTTAAGTCCTACTAGAATAAATCAGTGGACAAAACTATAATCTCAGTTATTGACCTACATGTTTTTCTTGACCCTGATTTGTTTCTTACATGTATGGTCAACCTTATTTTTTATTTATTTTTATTTTTTTATTTTTATTTTTTTTTTGCAGAACCAGGAATTGAACTCAGACCCTTGCGCTTTGCCAGGGAAGCGCTTATTCTACTGAGCCATCTCCCTGCCCCCTCAATCATTTCAGTATTCAGGTTACTTTTTCATCCAATCCCAAAGAAGTAACTTTGTAATATTTAGAATGTTATCATATTTGTTTTGTAAATATTGCTGATCAATGGTCAACAAACAGTGTTACTTTCCTTTAAAAAAAAAAGAGAGATTATCAACTTCAGTATTTCCAGTTTACAAAGTAGATTGAACTTTCTCAGCTGCATTTAGAATGCACTTAGGCTTGTATAGATATGAACAATCATATAGACATTTACTTAGGTAAAGTAATTCATGAAAATCTTCTTGAATTTTATAAGTTATTGAGAACAAATCAACTTTGTAATATAATTTGGCACTTACTACACATGGAGAGATTTTTCAGGTCAGTGTCAACCTAATGATTGAGCATAACCAGATGACAATTATTTCCTTGAAGTATATACAGAAAAGTCTCCTACTAATACAGAGAAAGGAAAAATTTTAAAAAATAAGATTTTATGAATGAAATGACTAAATAATTATTGTTATGAAAAGTGTTCTATTTTAGTCTTCAATCAAATTAGAGGCAATCTTCAAAAATTATGGTAAGGAAAAGTTACAAATAAAATGCATCCTCTTTTAGTACCACTATAAATAAATCTTAAATATGCAAAAAATTCATCAATTTTTGATATTAAATTTCTCTTTATTGTGGATTCACTGATTCAATATAGACAAATATTGTTTCCTGACTTTTTTGTATTGATAGGCATAAAACATTACTTTTATGTGAAAACTTGTTCTATGTTTTTTCTGCAATAACTAGCTTCTGAGATATGTGATTATATCCAATCCATAAAGCAAGATAGGAAAAATTGCTTAAATGAGTATCAAAACAGCATATTATAT
Organism: Tympanoctomys barrerae; assembly: GCA_002564285.1. Lineage (NCBI taxonomy): Eukaryota > Metazoa > Chordata > Mammalia > Rodentia > Octodontidae > Tympanoctomys > Tympanoctomys barrerae. Next base: position 5,427 of record NDGN011532824.1, read on the forward strand.
GTTCATATATGGAATATTTGAAGAATTGCCTTCATTGAAATAAGCTATAAAGCCTCAAAGCTTCATAGTGACAGACATTGTAGGCCACACAGCCAGTGTAAAATTGGATTCAGTCTGATTATTTCTGGGCAATAATTCACAGCAAATAACATCAAGGAAGGCTTGCATAAATCCAGATGGAAAAAGTGGATTTAAATCAAACTAATAGGTTGCAAAACATATGAAATATGCTTTGTACTGTGCCTTCGAGACACATGGCCAAATCCATATTCAAAAAGTAAAAACAAACCAGAGTGATTTGAAGAATAAATTACTTGTCATCGTGATCTTTAAAAATGCCAGAATTTAATGCAAAAATGTAATCCTAACATTTATTGCAGCAAAAATAAATGTCAACATATTAGACTTAACTGGCAAAGCCTTGTGGTAGCATTTCTATGGAGTGAAAGGAACATGACTAGCTGTATTTCATATTTATTAGAATGAGGTTTGGTCTTCTTTATCTTAAGCAGTAGATTTAAACACTTTATTTTAATTTACTCATGGTATTGAGGAAAAACATTGACTCAGAAAAGAAAAAAAATCACATCAATTTGTTCACTGAAGCAATCTATCAATCTTAGAAGCTAAATATGCATTATGACAAGAGCAAGGCTTTATAGTTAGAAGAATCTAGCACAAAATGTCTTGACATATTCCATATCCCAGGCAGCATATTTTAGTCGGAAAAGCTGCAGAGACGCCTACTCGTACATAACACAAACAATGGTTTTGGGTTTTTTTATTTCCTTATCTTCATTTCATTTTTATTTTTTCAGAGTTGATGCAGCACGAAGTCTAGAACTAGGAGATTACTTAACTGATCTTGATCAAAAATTGTAAAATATAAAGTATAGATATTAAATATATATTTAAAGTGTTATTTATGAGAAATTACAGGGTTTAATAAGTTTTAGTAAACCTGGAATTTTGTAATCTTTTCTAAAGGAAAAACTTTTATATATTCTCAATTGATAGAATATTCATAGAACTGTGTTAATCTGAACAAATGGTGAACGTGCCTTCTCTAGATTTGAAAAGGATAAAGTGTAACAATATTTACCAAACAAAAAAGCAAAATGCATATAATGCACTACATAAAGCCAACAGGTACCTAAGCACAATAAATATTTATGTATGTAAATCCAACTGTTTGCATACATATTGAGTGTGCATAGATAAATTCACAAATACCTTTGCCAGCAGGGCAAAATCTCAATTTCTATTTGCATGAAGAGCTGTGCAATTATACATGCAAATTTTGAAATATCTAGTATGAACATTAGTAATTTCAACAAACTGCACTTTACCAAGATATTTATTTTTAAATATAAATCCACTTCCTCGTTAGGTAAATAACAAGATATCACGTGCCTAAGCAAAAATATTTTATATAAATGTACCAAATGTTGAAAAACTGATGATTATGCATGAACCAAATGCGCTTCTTCCAATGACTGATAAGCTATTAAAGTATTCTGAGGCCCCGGGACGGTGGCTCAGTGGAATAAGCACTTCCCTGGCAAGCATAAGGGCCCAAGTTCAATCCCCGGTTCTGCAAAAAAAAAAAAAAAAAGTATTCTGAAATTTTATTTTTCACAAGTACCTACTGTATAGTCATGATTGAGAGGCTTAACCAAATTAAAAGTACAATATGCCAAATTATCAGTTTTTCAAACTATGTAAACCATTTATCTTTCTCTTTTAAATTATTTTTCTAACATAGTCTAGCAATAATGCAATTCTGTTCATCATTCATAATTTTTGTTATCAAATATTTTGTACAATGTACTGAGACATTATTTTCCATAATGTTTGTTAACTACATTATATACTCATTAATCAGATTTTTAAATGAAAAATTAATATGAGTGCTGTTTAGGATGACACACACTGTGCCTGGTATAGAAATATTTGATGAAGATATGTAGGACTCATCTATGGTAACTGTTGCACTAAGTGTTGAAGATTGAGAAAAACTGATTCTCAAGAGCCCCCTGTCTACTGAGAAAGACAGAAAATTATATTATAGTATTATACTACAAAAGCACAAAAGTAGAGGCAGCACCCAATGTGCCTATTTTGTGAGAACACATGGTCAGTGAGATAAGCCTTCTGGTTTTAGGGAGGCCACCTTTTGAGGTGAGTCACATCCTAATGTTTAAGAGGTAAGTAGAGGTTTTCCAGGTTGGACAGTGCCAGTGAATTGTGTGAAACATTGCGTGTATTATTTGGAGAAACATAGATGAGACCCATAAAAGGCAGATCAATATGAATAGTTGAGGGAGCACTGAATCAACAAAGTCACATGTAATTTTGCCTTTCCCAAGCCACACATTTCATTAGTTCAGAGGTCATTACTCACTTCTGTTGACTCAGTGAAAATAGGAAAGTTTCAGCATCTAAAATCTATGCAACCCAAAGTAAATTAATTTATTAATTAGTCAGTTAGGGGATTGAAAGATAAAAGCAGTATGACTCAAAAGAATAAATAAGAAACCAAGTAAAACTAAGGAATTTCATAAATTTAAAGCAAAATATTTAAAAATATTCTGATGAACACATGTTGATTTTTTAAGTAATCTACCACAACATAGGAGTACTTCCTTTAGCAATTTTCCCCAATATTAAGAATTTTGATGATTAGATATCATATTTAATTTCTTTTTCAAGTAGGTACTATGTTAATATACTAAAGGATTTTTTTTCTGATACTAGTTTTCTTTTTCATGTTTTTCTAATAGATTTATTTATTTATTTATTCATTTATTTATTTATTACAGGATCTTACTATGCAGATCAGACTAGTAGTGATCCTCCTGTCTTATCCTCCCCAGTGCTCAGATTGCAGGTGTGCACCATCATGCATGATTTCAGGAATAGCACAGAGTCCCTGAGGTCCTGTGTCTGGCACAGTTTATGGTACTGGGGATCAAACTAAGGTCCTTGCACCTGCCAGGCAGGTGCTTAGATCACCAAGTTATCTTCCCAGCCCTGATACTAGTTTTTCATTTGATATTTTTTTCCTCTTGTCTGTAAATAATGTTATAATTTGGAAAACCAAAACAGGAGTCTAAGTGTGTATTTCAGGTTTACATAGGTATCTACATTTATTTTTTATTTTAAGACAATGTCTTTGTCTTTTCTTTTTTTTTTTAACCAAGGATTGAACTCAGGCCCTTGTACTTGTCAGGCAAATGCTTATTCTACTGAGCCATCTCCCCCGTCTTCTGTGTCGCTACTTTACCCACAGTGGATTAGAAGTAGCTGTCCTTTTGGCTCGTCTTCCAAGAATGCTGGCTTTCCACATTTCTCTTCCACATTAAGGTAAGACTCAAGTAAAAGTACGCTGTCACAGGAAAAATGAATGAAAAATAAAATACATAATTTCTCCAACCAAGAGCAAATACAATTTCAAGGGTGATAAATATTTTTCAAAAACTCAGATTAACAAATATATCCATTAAACACATTAGAAGTATGTCATGTGGATTGGTATGGAATGGAGAATGGACAAGAAAAATAAGAGAAATTAGAGACAAATTATATAGTCTCTTTCATATTTCTGTAAGAAAACACCTGACACTGCTAACTTAAAGTAGGAAAGATGTTGATCACCAAAGGTTTTCTAGGAGCTTCAGTCCAGTTTGTCTGGCTCCAGTGCAGAAGCAGCATGACAGAAGGTGTAGCATAGGATTGCTGTTCATTCTATGGAAGCTACCAGGGAGGCAGAGAGAGAAAGGAAGTGCCAAAAAAAAAAAAAAAAAAAGAATATACTCTTTCTTCAACCTTAAGCCCCCAATGACCTGCCCCTTCTTGTCAGGCCCCACCTCTGAACTTGAGACTTGATATTTCATATTTTTAAACACCTTCTGATCTTTAGAGTTCTGACCAACACTGCACATCAAACACTGTTCATAGTGTTTTAGGTTTTTTTTCTAGACTGTCTTCTAACCTTTCCAGAATCTTCCTGGGAACCATTTCTAAATGCTCCTGAACCAAAAGATAAGGAGTAGTCATAATAATGACTCCTACTGGTACTTACCTATATTAGTCACTTTCTTAACACTGGGACAAAATACTTGATACCAGCAACCTAATGGAGGACAGGTTTATTTTGACTCAGTGCTTTGGTGAATTCAGCCATGTCTGGATGGTTCTAAAGAATAAACAGAAAAGCAAATCAGCATGACAGAGGAAAGCTATCTACTCCATGGTATTCAGAAATCAAAGAGTGAGAGATGAAGAAAGGGGGGCAAGGAAACATTTCCAGGTCATGTCCTTTAGTGGCCGACCTTCAAACAGGGCCCACTCCATAGCAACATATTTCTCATTGGATAAATTTACTAATGAGTATGGTACCCTCCGATCCCACTTTCCAATACTTGAGACTTCAGGGGAAATATTTATATCTCAACTATTATAACACAAACATTGTATGAATAAATGGTATGTCATACCTTAAAGGCATTAATTCAATACTACAGACCAGTGATCCAATAAAACACATACATAATTAATCAATTATATATAGTTGTCCATTTATATATCTTGAATCTATCCATTTGCCTCCAATGCCACCAACCACTACTTTAGTCCAAGCTTCTCTCTCTGTTTACAAGGTCATGTCAAAAACTGAAATATTATTTCATCTCTTGTTTCCACTGTCTAACTTTGTGCTTCTTTCTCCAACAGGGAGACAAAGTGTTATGGTTTGTGCATCATTGGCCCCCCAAAGCTTCATGCAGTCTCTTGGGGGGGGCAGCTTCTGAGTTTGTGCTTGATTATTGTGGGTGTAAATGCTGTGCTTCCTTTGGGGCAGGTAATTTGCATTACAATGTAAGGAGGGAAGAGAAGCTAACTGCTTGAGCTGCTGCTACTTCTTCCTGGTGCTCTTGCTATTTGCTACTGCCATGAAAGTTTGCCTTCTTTCATGTGCCGCTCTGCCTTGGAGCCAGCTGAGTATGGAATGAAAACTCCAGTAACTGCGAACTTTCCTTCCTTCATTTTGAGTGTTGGGTATTTGTCCCAGCAACAAGAGGAGAGTAACTAAGACACAAAGTGAGCATTTTGAGAAAAAGTTCACTCTTGTTCTTGCTTAAAATAATTCATACAATGCCCATCAGTTCTAGGCAAACAAAGCTGAATTGATTGGTTCTATTCTTGTAAGAAAGATCAAATACCATGAGAGAGGTATGGCATATTTTAATAACAGGATTTAAAAGGGGTTATTTAAAAGATTTGTGTATAAGGTAGTTGATTTTAGGGAAGATATAAGAAGCATGACTTTGCTTTAGATTCTGTTGTAGTCAGGTTTGTAAAGAAATAGATTAATACAGCATAAATAATTTATAGGATTTTTAGAACTAAATTCCCTCAAAAAGCCAAATTCAGAGAAGAGAACAAAATCTAGTCATGCACAAGAGACCCAAGGACATCTGACTCCATATCAATGGCCTGTGCAGGTGCAGCTGAAGGTCTGGAACCTGTGTTAGTGTCCTTCACATCTCCACCTTGAGGCCTAGAGCTCACAGCAATGTCTCAGGCATGTCTGTACTAAGTATCTGCACCATAATGGCCCACATGTCAGTGGTAGAAGCCAAAATGTCTGCTCCAGCAGCATGAAGAATCTGTACCACCAGGCTGAGTCCAGAGATCTTAAATGGAGAAAGAAATGATGTTTATGGTAAGGACCAGAGCTATATGGAAAAGAACAGCAGTCATCCTGAACAACATGCAGAACCTAAGCTCCCTCCAATGTTAACAGCTGAGTTCATACCAGGAGAATAAGTACAAGGTTCTCCAACAACAACATACCATCTTCCTTTCTATTTCTCCTTTTGTATAAAGCTGTTGAAAGGAATCCCTAGATGAATCTTCTATACCCAGAACTATGCTAACTCAGTTCTGGTGAGTATTCCAATTTGAACTTTAGTTAATCCACCTCAGTCAACTTGATAACCAGACACATTTACTAAAACCATAAGGTATAATGGCAGATTTGTAAAAAGTTAATGTGTGTTCATCTGCTCTAATTTATATTAATATAACAATTTTATATATGCAATTTTTATTGCACTCATTTCCATACCAAAAGCAAATATTTGAAGGGCTTTCAAACTTCAAGGTTAAAACCACAACACTATGATGATATAACCCAATTAACATTTATATAAAAAGTACATTGAAATCATGTTTAAGAGATCTATTAAAATCACAATTCTTGCTTCTCATTAATATTTAATAGGGCATTACAATATTAAGAAACATCCCAAGGGATCCTTTGCACTTCATATACACTCTTCTCTTCTGGTGAAAAGTCTCTGTACATTTTTCTATTGTTCTGTTCCTCTTTATCAACTACATTTTCCTCTGTCTCAACCTAGCAATCCACAGTTCTCCTGGAGTCTGCTCGCTTGCTAAATATCCTAAATCACCACGATGGCTCTCCATTCTTAATTTGGAACACAGATCTGGCTAAAGGCTCCCAACAGTAACCAGACAAGCTTTTCAATACTAAACTGTATTGATTTTTTTTTTCCTGCCAACAAGGCAGTACCTCCAAAACAAGAAAAATGCAGACCAACATTCTACCAAAGCACAATTTGTACCACCTGGAATCCAGCAGATAGAGAAGTCCTCAATGGAGGCTTCCTGAGCCTCACCTTAACAGGTAGGATTTCTATCAGTACTATGATTTTCCAGGCTCTGATCAGTCTCCAATGCAATTTACAGTCTACAGGAGCTGTCTCTTTGGCAAGTCTCATAAAATCTTTACAAATTAACTCCCAAGGACCTTAAACCACATGGCCAGGCAATGTCTAGCATTGACTCCATTTCTGGAACCAAATTAGGTCTAAATTCCTTTTCTTGTTTTTGAGACAAAGGACTGGTACCTAATGTTAAAGGAGAAAAGGTTCATGTAGCTCACAGTCTGTAGAGGTCTCAGTCATACTCAGCTGATTCAAAGGCATGGTGGCACTTGGCAGAGGGGCAACATTTTTTGGCAACAGAAGACATTTGTAAAAGCAACAAAAGCATGCAAGACAAGTTGTTTTCTGTTGCTTATATTATATCCAGTCTACCTTTTGTATTTTAACTGTGGTTACTTTTTTGCCAACAACAAGAAAGTGAAGTGAGACAATGTGTCTTCATGTTTCTAGTTTGCTGTAATCCTTCTTCTCTGCCCCCTGTGGTCAGATATGGTATTGAAATGGTCTTTCTGTTTTAGTCTGACTTCACCATTCTCCCAAAGTGACTCAGTATGAACTGATTAAATACCTATTATAGGAAAATGTTGTGGTTTAGTTGTGAATAGCGAGTAACACAGTTGTCAAGAGTTTCTCACTATGGTTAATTCTCCATTTATGTCAAAATAATAAAAATAGGCAGCACAGAGTTAATTAATGATATCATACATAGGTGTAGGTCAGAATCTAGTCATATATTTTCTAGTACACACAAAAGCGAACTTAATATGTAGAAATTTCTATACACTGTCCTTAGCTTTTGGAATATCTTTAATCCTGCATGTGAACATGAAAAGTTATTGGCAGAGTGATCTATTTATTTATTTATTTATACTCTTATTTATTTATTTGGTATGAGGTCTCACTATTGAGCTCTGATTCATAGTGATCCTCCTGTTTCAGCCTTTCTGGTGCTGAGATTACAGGTGTGCACCACCATTCCTGGTTTTAGTGGCCAGCTTGGCTCAGGGCTGGCACAGCACCTAGTACAGGGTATCAAACCCATATCCTTGCACTTGCCAGACAGGTGCTTAGACCATTGAGCTAGCTCCCCAGCCCAGATTGATCCTTTTCATTATATGTAATACCCTTTCTGCCTCTGATGATTATCTTTACTTTTGATGTCCACTTCTAAATTTATGCCACCTAAGCTAATTTTCAACATTTACATAGCATATCACTTTCATATACTGACTTTCAATGTATTATATTATAGGATTTTGAGCAAGTTTTATGTAGAGATCAGTTTTTATACTTTGAAGTGCCTATATTTAAGTTATTAATTCTATGTCTCCCATTTAATATTTGTTCTTTTGTTTTCTTCCTAAATTTCATATGGTCTTTTTTTTTTCTTAATTTTTTTTCAAACTGTGTCTTGTTTTGTTCACAGTATTTCTGGGAATATTGTAGATATTTAGATAGATACATAGATAAATAGATGGATGGATGGATAGATAGATAGATAGATAGATAGATAGATAGATCCATGTATGAGCTCCTTCACTGATAAGAAGACCTGAGTTCACATTAGGAGAATCAGCACAAGCTTTGCCAACAACAGCATACTTAATCTTCCCTCCATTTCTCCTTTTATGTGAAGTTGTTGAGAATAATCCTCTGGTGAATCTTCTACAGAAAGAACTATGCTAACTCAATATATACATATATAGTTACTCTACAGATAATGATAGTCTTCTATTTCAAATCAAATATACAAATATCACATATAGGTATATTTTTACTTTTTTATATTTAAAATGTATTTGTTTCTAATGTTTACACCACACAATTTTGCTGTAATTTGTGTTAAATTTTTTCATTAGAGCATGAAAAATATTCATTAAAAATCAAAGAGCTGTGATATAGTCTATCATATTCTGACTTTTACACAGTCTAACTTTTTTCCTTGGATGCTCCAAATTTCATTTGTTTCACACTTTCAAAAATATCAAAACCCCTTCTTTTGTTCTATGCTTATATATGAGGTATTCACTTAGGTCCAAATAGGTATTTCCCCACAGTTAATATTAATTTCTGTGGTTCTTAACATTTTTCTTTGTCTGAGGCTTGTAGGTATGCCTTTCAATGAATTTTGACATGGCAATATTCTTGGTTTTGCAGATTTATATTGTTATCGTATTTTGTCACTTTAAACTATTGTTACTTTGATGTTTGTAAAATTTATTCTATTTTTTTCACCCTCTGGAATGTTGATGATATTTTCTTTAGGAAAAAAATAGAATTTTTCAGTCAGTGTAAATTTTACTGATTTACCATAAAGTTTCAGGTTGCTGATTCCATTTGCTGTCAACAGCACTATGTGAGCATACCGAGCAGAACTTTTGTTGTTCAGTTTGATTGCATTTTTTCAGTTGTCTGATTTCAGTTGTCTTCTATCTGATTGCCTTGAAAGTTTTTTATTTTTCAAGCTCTTCTACCTGTTCTTTGCTTTCTTGAGTTTTCTTTTTCACTCACTGCAAATATATTCATAACTGGTATTTAAACATTTGAAGAATTACTACTTCAAAAATCTGTCACCTATCACTAGCATCTGAGTCATTTCAGCATGATTTTTTTAGTTGACTCATCCTCATCCAGATTCTCAATGATCTGTTTTTTTGTGATGAGAAATTTATACTCATCTCTTGGACTCTTTAGATACTATGTTTAAGGATTCAAGGTATTCTATGACCTATTAAATGTAGAGATAACATAATTTTTATATTTAACTTATCCAAATATTTTTAAGTTTTTAGATTTAACTTACTATCAGGTTTTTTTATCAAAAAGTTTCTTTATTCAGTTTTAGTGAATAGTTTTCAGTCTAATTGTATTTCATGCATCCTGAGATGGATACATGATCTATTTACTTTTGGGCCCTACTGACACTATCTTCACAAATGAAACTATAGTGGCTTCTTGACTCATTGCAGTCAAGTGGATGTATAAGGTGGGCTTCCACCTGATAGGGAAGGAAGGAGAAGCAAAGTAGAAAACTACCTTTTCTCACAACCTTTTCTGGCTGTTTCAGTGTTCATGTTGATGAATGGATATGGAAAAAATTCCACTGAAACCCACTGGAATGCAGACCCAGGGAAAGTACAATGCTATTGAACACCAATACACTGCTTTGATTATCATTGTCTAAGTCACAAAATGGGAAGTGAAAGCTGCAAAATTGGCTAAATGTGAAACTTCAGAGAGAGAGGATGAAGTTTCATGTTGAAGTTTATCTATAATAGGGGGAAATATCAATGAAATAGGTTACTCATGAAGTTGCCTTTCCTCCGTTCTTTGGCTAAGAGATAAACTGCTCAAACATGACCTTCAATAATAAGTTTTATTTTTGATGGAGGGATTTGCGTTGAATAAGATCTCACTTTCTTTAAGATAATTTTATAGTAATGCTAAAAAAATAGCAAGGGAATAAGATATAAATTATTCTGTGAGATGATTTACAGATAACTCCTGAGGCAGTCTAAATTCATGTCATTATAGTGTAAAATACAAAAATGAATAAGACTATGTTAGATTTCTACATTTCTACCTGCTTTTCTTGGAAATGATTTGTTTTACACAAAGTGGAAAATACAGCAATAACACAAAATGAGTTCTGTCTCAGTAGCTCTTCTCTTTTTGCTGAGACAAACACCCAACACCCAAAATGAACAAAGGAAAACGCTCTTTTGTTTTGTTTTGTTTTGTTTGCTCAACCGGGAATTGAACTCAGGCCCTTGCTCTTGTGAGGGAAGTGCTTATTCTACTGTGCTATCTCCCCGGCCTCAATGGAAAGATATATTTAGCTCAGTTACTGGAGGTTTCAGCCCATACTCAGCTGGCTCCAAGGCAGAGTGGCACAAGGCAGAGAAACTTTCATGGCAGTGACAAAGAGCAAGGGCAAATGAGAGCTGCAGTAGTTCAGGCAGCTAGCTAACCTCTCTCCCCTTCTTACATTTTAATGGAGAATATCTGTCCCAGGGCACTCACACTCATAATCCCACCATTGGATCAAGAATCAATCACAAGGGGCTGGGGAGATAGCTCAGCAAAATAAGTGCTTTCCTGGCAAGTGCAAGGACCTGAGTTCAATCCCTGGATCCCTGCTTCCGCCAAAAAAAGAATCAATCACAAACTCCAGAAACCACCCCATGACTGGATGGGGCTTTGGGGAGACAACTAGACATAAACCATAACATTCTGTTCCTGTGGCCACAAAGGCTCATGCACATCCCTTTATGCAAAATACGTTGTAGTCCATCTGTAAGAGTTGTTAAAGTCCTACAGTTTCAGCACGGCTGAAAAGTCTATATTCCAAGTCTCCTCCAAGATCTAAGGGAAACTTATCTGTGAACCCTTGCACAAATGAAAAGTTAACTACTTCCTACATTCAGTGGCACAAAATAAACATTACCATTCCACAAGACACACATAGAAGGATACCAAGCATTGGGACCAAAACAAGTGCAAAATCCAGAAGGGCCAACATTAAGTCCTATAGTTCTACGTGGAACATTCAAAGCAACTTGTGGCAAAGTGTAAGCTCCCTGTGGCTGAACCCTTATGGCACTCTTTGTGGTAGCTCCCACGGTTTGTCTCTTATGCTGGCTTTGCTTCCTTCTTGTAGTTTCCCTTAATGATCCACATTCTTGGCTTTTCCTAACTTCTGGGTTTTCCACTGAATAGGCTTCTCACTCACAGATTTACACACTGCCCTCTCAAAGGAACACTATCTAGCCTTCTAACACTTCTTCTGAAATCTAGGTGGAAGCCTTCTCAACCTCAGAACTCCTGCATTCTGAATGTGCCTAAAACCAACACCATGTGAATGATGCCCCTGTCTGCTTCCAGCTGGAGCAGTAGCTAGGCTTTCTTCTCTCTTGGCTGTAGAGCTTCACTGCCTGGATTGCTGAGCACTCTGAAACTGATTTTGAGGAATGAAAACTCCATGCCAGTGCCATTCTGGAACATGGTGTGACTGCCTCTGCCACTCTGGAACATTGGGTCTTATGGCTTTCCCCTCAAGGCAAAGTCCTTGATCTTTGCAATTCTGAGGCTACAAAGGGTGAAGACCTGCTGCCTCCCATGACTCCTTTAGGCCATCCTATCCATTCTCTGTTTCCTTCTCAGCAATGGTGATCCTCACAGCTCTGTCTTTGCATTCTAAAGCTTTATTCGAGATTCCTTGCTGGTCAATCTCAAAACTTTTTAAACCATACTTCTGGGGCTCTTTGCTCTTGATTCTCAACATAAATCTGACTAACAGTCCCCAACAATAGCATGCCACTCCCTCAATATTCAAATACTTTGAGATTTCTCTTAAAAAAATTAATCAGTCCACCATGATTAATCATAGTCTAGGCAAATTCTCTGGGAACAAGTAAAATGCAGACAAACTCTCTTCCCAGTCACAACACATATCATCCAGAGTCCCAAAACTATTGCAGTACTTCTTCCCAGCAGAAAACTCCTCAGCCTGGTCCTTTACAAGCAAGATTTCTATCAGCCTTTTGGTCTTCTGAACTCTGACCAGAATCTCCCAAACAAAACACAAAAAGCTATTCCAGCACTTCTCTACTAATGACATCTCCAAACTTTTCCTATCTTTTCCCATAAGCCATTCCCAAAAGATTGTAATTCACATGGTCAGGTAGTCACAGCAATAACCCCACTTCTCTGGTACCAGATTCTGTCTCAGTTACTCTTCGTTCATTGCTGGGACAAATATCTGACACCCAAAATTAAGGAAGGAAAGGAATTTTTTAGCTCATAGTTAGTTGAGGCTTCACCTCATACTCAGCTGACTCCAAGGAAAAGTGGCACATCACATAGACCAAACTTTCATGGTGGAAAATTTTATTTACACAAAGAGCTAGTGTAAATGGGAGTGTCAGTAACTCTGGTAAGTAACTAGCCTCTCTCCCTTCCTTACATTGTAATGCAGAGTGTCTGCCCCAAGGCACTCTTATCCATAATTCCAGCTTTGAATCAGGAATCAATCACAAATCCATAATGACTGCATGAGACGTTTGGGGAACAGCTAGACACAAACCATAACAGAGTTCTTATTCAGTTAAACTGGAATTTTGTTTTCTTGTTTATTTGATTTATCTTAGACATTTTTATATGAGACTGTACTAATGTTCTTTTCTTTAGGTCTTCTGTCCTCTCTATCTTATTTTTTTTACTTGTAATCACTCATTATTATTCATCGTTGTTTAACATGTTTGTAAAATATATTCTCTCACTAAATATAGAAATAAGCAGTATATGGCAGAGAATTATAAAATATACCTTAATATTAATTTATATTTTAATTAACCCAGGCAGTGTTAATTTGTATGTGTTAGGCCAATGAGATCAATGATATTTGGCAAAGCATTTATTTTATTGTCCTGCTTTTGAAATTAATATTTGAAATAAAACTAATTGTACAGCATTACTAATATCTCGTTTGTTCCAGATAATAAGTTTAAGAATCTTGTCAGCACTTTTTAATATCTTACATTCATATTTACACTTTGATAATGAAAAATTCATCTCCTGCTTTTATGAATAAGTATAGTCCTTTGCTATCCATATTTGATGTAGTATAAATATGAATTTTTATACACAAAATACATAAATGCAAATATTTTACACAGTTTTGATGTTGATTCAAATATGGTTTTATGCTGTTGTGGGAGAAAAAAGCAAAGAAAGAGAAAAAAAGAAAGAGAAAGTAAAGTAACCCAATTCAGGTTCAATATTTAATGCTTTCTTTTATATTATCACTATCGATCATATCATTCCTAATACATACATAGAAGTTGTTTTTCTCCAAAGTAGTAATTCCATTACTGTGCTGATGGCACAGTCATTCATATTCCTTTCCTTCCCTTATTCGGTATATTTATTCTCTCTTCTCTGCACGCCAGTATGATACTTCCTCATCAAATTCTAAGTGTAAATGTCAAAAGACTAGCTAGTGAATCTCTTTTCTGTTCTCATTTCACAAATATCAATTCTGATTCACTACACTTGTTTGTGTCAGCTTTTCTCATACCCCATTGCAGTGGATGCCAGTAAAGAAACAAATTTGTTAAGAAAGCTGGACACATTCATGTTTTCTCTCTGCATGACTGGGCTGCACCACCTCTGGTTGCTGTCTCTTTTGTCATTGAAATATCTATTGTCTTGACACATAACACATAAAGTCTTCATCAGCACGGAAGCTGTTTGTGAATATGCTCTGAAGTCTACAGAGCAATCCAATTGGAAGGAAATGATTGAGAATCATTAAATTTTCTCTTACATTATCAGACTGTGATGACTTTATCAGTTTTGTCACACAAGCACTAATCCTTTGTCTTTCAAACTAACTGTGGTTGGTGAAATCTCACTCTGGCTGTCATTTAAGTCATCACTGATTCATTGAAAATCCTCACAGCAGATTCCCCAGGTGCTTTCAAATTTCTGACTAGAAAGTGTGCTTCTGCCATGATGAGACAGCAAGGCAGACCCAGCCTCATTAGGCCTCGATTCAGTCATCCAGTTACTTCCACTTAGATTTTAAAATCTGACACTTGGACAAACCAGTCAAGCCACAAATACATGTGTTTTATGAGAATAATTTTTAATAATAAGCACTATAGATTCCTTTAAAATTTTTGAATAGTGTCCTTGTTTGTGTTAAACTAAAGGGAAAAAAAGAAGAATTTTCATCCAGAATTAAGAGCTTTCTGTTTAATAAGCATCTCTAGAGGATGTCCATTGGTGTGGGGCAGAATTTAGGGACAGAAAATCCTTCTGTACAAATAGCTTTCTAGATTGCATTAAGGAAATATATAGTCTGTGTTTTTGCTGGGATGAGACTCAAAGCCAGAACTTAAAGGAGGAGGAAAGACTTCATCCAACTCATGATTTAAAGGATTCAATTCATAGTCAGCTGACCCTAGGCAAAAATATCAAAACACATGAGGAGGCTGGAGGAAAGCTGCTAAGTTCATTGTGGCTAGAATTAGAGAATGAATGAGACCATGACCCTGCCTATTATTTATCCAGACAGTCAGACTGTGTCCCACCAAGCCCTTGGGAGGCTTCAAGCTAAATAAGCTGACGTAACCAGGCTTTCTCTTCATAGGGGACATGGATCATGTTAAGTAAAATGATATGGCATACGTATGGCTTATTTATTGCATTAATACATGTATACATTTTATATTAATTAAATAACAGTGGGAAAGCTAAACAAAATTCACTTGTTGGAGATCAGCGTAATAACTTAGAAAATCCTATCAGAAGAAATATTCTAACTGGTTCACTGTATGTTAAGCATATATGCATTGTAACAAGTATCCATAGATTGAATTGATGATTAGTGTGATCAGTTCATTTGTATGACATCTATCTTCTCTATACAATTTATTCTAATGAGCCTATTATCTGTGTTTTGATGCCCTTTATCCAGTTTTTTTCTGTTCCTCATTGTGTCCATCCTGATTCCTAAAGAGCACCATTTCTGTCTTTGTTACCTTTCACATTGGTGAGACAAAATACCCAATACCCAAAGTTAAAAGGAAAAATGTTTATTGTAGCTCAAAGTTTGTAGAGGTTCTAGATCATAGTTAGCTGGATGCAAGGCAGAATGGCACGACAGAGCAGAGTCACAGAAGAGAAATAGCTCACGGCAGGCAGAAGGCAAAAAACAGTCTGATAGGGAAGCAGCAAGCAAGGACAGAGGTCCTCTTGCTGTCCTTCCTATTCACACCTAGGATGGGGCACTCTTATTCCTAGCAATGGACTACGAATCAATCCCTGCATCGCATTCTTAATGCCAACATCATGCATTATAGAACAAGCCACCTCCAAAAAGCCCAATTTATGATCCCATCTGAGTCTTCAGGGAGACATCTATACAGGAGCCATCCCAGTCACTCTCCATTTTTGTATAAAGTAGACCTTTCAGTTTCCACAAATGAAGGAGAATATGTGGCAATTGTTTTTCTTCATTTGTCTTATTTTACCTAATGTAGTGTCCTTCTGTTTTATTCAGGTTGCTAAAATGACAGGACTTAACCACTTTCATATCTGAATGCTATTCTCCTGAGTCTATACCCCATATTTACTCCATCCATTCATTCACTCTGGATATCTTACTTGATTCCAAACCTTGGCCATTAATCTTAAATTCATTTGCTTTGGTATTTTCATTCACAGATTAAATCTCCCCTGCCTTTTGCCTGTGTATTTAACTTCTCTTGCAGTACCCATCTGTAAATAAACAAATAATATTATATGCATATATAAAAGTATTAAAAGCAAAACAAAAATATTTGGAAACACAAAAGATCACTGTCAGAAAAAAAGAACATTGCTCAAATACTTTGGAACACCATTTGAATATTTGTTGGCTACGATTTGAATTACCTTGTTTAATAATTGTCTGAGGGCAGATACTATGTTGTTCACTGCAAGTATTGTAGGCTATTTCATTTCACTTTACTCTGTATTTTGCCAGTTTAAACGTACTCTGGGAAATAATGTTTAAATAACAACTTAAGGATTTAATCTTCATTCATCTCTGTGTTTCTGAGATTTATGCTTTAGCTGTTATCTTTAAGTGACTCCCACATGGCTCTTCTATCATTACAAATTTATATTATAAAATTGATATTCTTCCTTTATATCATGGAGTGATTTTTAAATAATCATATACATTGCCTATTTTATGGGGTTCTCATTATCTCTCATATTTACAGCTTTGCCTTGTTTTCTTCTCTACTTTTATCTTGGAAAACATTTTAAATTCATAGTTTCAAAGATTAATTTATATGTTCAACAATATATGAACTTATACCTACCCAATGGTGGTATAAACTTTATCATTGTCTGGCACCAGAATAAGTAACTCAACAAGTTTTATCAGTGTTTATAACTTTTTAGTGGCATTAGAATTAACTGCATGAAAAAAATATTACTTTCAATTTTCTTTTCTATTTTATTTATGAAACAATGTGAAAGTCAGGTATCTGTGTAACTAAATTCCCAATTTTCTATTTCATCAATGATTCTTTAATATTCTAATCTTTTATGCCCAGATTTCATGCTTATTAATCATGAGACTCTAATTTCTTCAGGTCCCTTTACTATTCTACTGCAAATAAATTCTTTTTTTAATCTTTCTATTGATATGTGATTGCAGTACCTAATGTTCATATTCCTTGGGCACAGTTGCTACATGTATATTTTACATTAATATTACTTGTTTATTCCCTATCCCTTCTTTCACCTCCTATCCATCTCTTTTTTAAAAATTTTTATTTATTTATTTAATTTTATTTTGTGTGTGTGTGGCCAGCTCACTCACCAGGGGGCAGGGCTGGCTGGCATGTGGTGCTAGGGGATTGAACCGCAGTCCCTGTGCTTTGTTTAGCTTAGCTTGTTCTCAGTAGGTGCTTTAGACCACTGTGCCATCTCACCAGCCCCAAAGGCAGAAGGTTTTTTTTTTTTTTTTGCTCCGAATGCCTTCATGGCATGATTGGCTGGCTTGAGTTGTGGGGATTGAACCACAGCAACCTGAGACAACTGCTTTGTTGAAGCAGCCACTTAAGGAACTGAGCTAAGAGGCAGGCCCCCTCCTATCCATCTCTTGATGTTCCATTTGCTATTTAAGAAAAATCTATCTCCCTACTTCCTAGAACTTACCTCTGACTCTGATCTCTTCATACTTTGGGTTTCTCATATAAAAGACCATGTGGTAGCTAAGCTTATATGTCTGATATATTTCCCAGAAATACAAATGGCCCATATATACATAAATAAATGCTCCATGCTGCTGGCTATCAGGGAAATGCAAATTAAAACAATGCAGAAATTCTTCTCACTCCAGAGAGAATGGCTATCATCAAGAAATTAAATAATAGCAATTCTGGTAAAGCTGTGGGGGAAATAGGAACCCTTCTACATTGTTGGAGGGTATGTAAGCTAGTACAGTCTCTGTGGAAGTAAGTGGGGAGATTCTTCACACAAAGAAAATTGCAAACTCCATTTCACCCAGGGAACAAAGTTAAATATATCCTTTCACAAAGATACATGCACACCTATGCCCATAGTTGCATAGTTCATAATAGCTAAAACTTGGAAGCAGCCAGTCCATTAGCAAATGAATAAAGAGAATGTAACATTTATACACAACAGGGGGCCTGGGGAGATAGTTTATGATCTAAGTGCATGCCTGGCAAGCACAAGGACCCGTGTTCAATCCCAGGCACCATATGCTGTGCTGGCTCCAGAACCCCGGGCCCCATATACTGGCCACTGAAACTAGGGATGGTGGCCTGTAATCTCCAGCCTATAATCCCAAGGTTGGGAAGGCTGAGATAGGAGGATCATTATGATTTAGAACTGCATAGTAAGACCCTGTTTTGAAATAATAATGATATATATATATATATATATATATATATATATATAGCTTACCTCCTTGTCCATTATTCTCAGAGCAGATGAATTATGTGCCTTCCATACATAAAATTCAAGCCTTTGAGGTGGTATCAAGCTTTAAACTACCCAAAACTATGTAAAAAGCACTATTTATCAATTATCTGTGTATTAAACTTAAGCATAATCACCTTATACAGAATATTTCTAACAAGCAACTTATACTTTCCATTTTAAAGTCTTCCAGAGACCAAATATTCTGTTTCACTTTTCATGGATAATGAATGTGTGTAGTGAGTCTATAATTAAGACCATTTTTATATTAATGTTTGTCAACATTCTGCTAATATGAATTTTGTTGAATTTATCTACTGGAAACATGCATCAAAAGATACATGTTTTCTTGTGTTTATTTGCTTCCTTGTGTTTATTTGCCTCAAAAGTAAAATTGAACAAAGATATATAATTGAGATAAACTCAAAGCTCCAGAGGACTCATAATCAAAAACAATATTTGAACAACTAAAAATTAAACAAATCTCACTTAACAAAGCAGTCATCATAAAAATCACTTAAGTTAAAATGATGTACAATGTTCTTTTTAAACAAAACTTAGGTTTTACTCTCACCTTTAACACTTCGTCAACAACAAATTTTTTCTTGCAATTGCTATGAAGAAGAACCTGAACATTAAATAAGCTAAAACTAATATTTACTTAGCATTTTATAATTTAAAATACTAGAATTTTTAAAGAATAAATTGTTTAGTTTTAAGAACATTCTTACTTCCTGTTTTGTATGCCACCTCCCATAGGTTGATTTCTAGCCATTTCTCCTCTAGAGTTTCAATTGAGCAAAAAATGTTCAAGAATATGTTAATGAGAATGAGAATGAAAATGAGATCTTCTTTTCCACCTCCTTGTCCTTCCCTCTTCATCCACCCCATCCGTTCTGACCCTCTAGCTCTTCCTCTTTTTCACATAATTTGTTCCCTATTTCTCCAGGATTGTTTCTCCTGGGACATATTGATCTTTTTTATGATGATATATTTTCTTGTTTTGGTAGATCATTTCACCTTGACTAATCTACTGATTTTTTGGATGGTAGCAAATATTACCATTCTTGTAGTCGGAATTTTTTCTGTAACTGCTTATATACTATTGAAATTACAGTACCAAAGACATTGCCTTTTGTTTCTTTGTTGCCTTTTCATATTATTGGCCCTTCCCTCTTGGTTTTCCAAGTTTGTTAAATATAATATAGATTCATCACTGGAAGTCATGGAGGCAACTCAACTACATGTTTGTTGCCTGCATATGATCTGGCTAATGAATATGCAGTGACCAACCATAGGTGACATTTGAAATCATTAGCATAATTAGTCATTGATCATGTTATGCATCTTCTACTTATTGCCAAGTAAGTAGTATCTGTTGCCTAGTATTAGAAGTTGGAACACTTAAGCCCACTGCATCTTGTTATGGAGCAAACAATGAAGCACACAGCAGAGTCAAACACTAGTTAGAATCAGGTTTTACTTATGTAACAGAAAGAGGAAGCATTTCTTACAGCAAAAAGACAACTCAAACCTCATCAGTGTTTGATTTTCCAAGATGAATTTAAAGAGCTTATATTTATTGGAAAAGTCTTATATGATGTTTCTTCAAGCATTGCAAAATAGAATTACCCATATGATCCAGATATTCTACTTGTAATTACATACTGCAATGAACTGACAAGAGATACTCAAACCTATACTTGCACCTATTCATAGCAGCCATTTTTCATAAGAGACAAAAGGTAGCTAGCACTTAAGTGCTCATTAGTAAATGAATGGAAAAACAAAATATACTATACACATATGATGTATTTATAATAATTCAGCATTAAGAAAGAAGGAAATACTGACACAGATTGCAAGTATATGTATCTTGGAAGCATTATGCTAAGTATTATGCTATATTTATCATATTTATAAAATGATAAGTATACCATAATTCCACTGAAGCAATGTATTTAGAGTAGTCAAATACATTGAGACAAACATAATTTTGCTTACCTGAGGCTAGTAGGAAGACTAATTAGTAGTTATCATCTAAGAAGGAAAAAGTCCAACTTTATGAGATAAAAAATACATGTGATAAATGATAATGGTATAACTGTAAAGATTACTGTACATTTAAAATTGGCTGAAAGCCTAAAGAAAGATAGCTCTGACCAGGTGTAGTGGCACACACACCTGGAATGCTGTCACTCCAGGAGGGTGAGTCAGGTGAATCACAATTGAGCAATTTAGTGAAACATCTTATCAAACCAAACAGCACACCTAAACAGGATCAGAGTTGGGGCACACTGGAAAGGCAATGGGTTCAATTTCCAGAATCACAAGTGAAATAAAATAAAATAAAATAAAGATCAAAATTCTGTATAATTTTAAAAATGTTTTAATGTAAGATATTGTCCAATAATTCATTGAAAATAAAAAGGAATAAACTGACTGGTGAGGGATGAATCTAAGGCTTTCAGAGCCTGAAATCTATAAAATAAAGGATGGATTCTTCAATAGTCTGTAAAATGGATTGCATGAGTAACAGGAGAGAGTTACTATTTTGATTTGCTGTTTAAAGCAAAACAGAGTTTCTTAGCCCACTGACATAAAATGACTGTAAGAATTTACCATAAGTTGACTTCTGCACATTCAATTCTAAATTTATTTTGTCTTTGATTATTCACATACAGCAATCCAATTTGTTGAGTGTTTTATTATATGATTTCCATTTTTCTAAATCAATGATAAAAGTCCTAAAGCCTGGTGGAAATGAGTACAGCCACATAAATATATCACATTTAACCCAAATAAAATGTGTTACTTCTAATAAAATTCTCCTGAGACTTGGAATGTGGAAGACAGCCGAGCCGTGAAGCTAGCTTCCTCACCTCCCTAACAAATCAGCACGGAGGACAAGGCAGAGAACTGTAAGGTTGCAGAGGACCTGGTCAATGGTTTGAAGATTACCGAGCCCCAGCAAGCAGATTGTGCCCGGACTGCAGCTTCTGCTCCCTAAGATCCGCATTCTCAGAGAAAGCAGCTCAAGGATAATGAGGACCAGGGTGAAGAAGAGCACTTTCATGATTGTATGGCCTCATTTGAGGACGAATCAGGAGCAGAAGGTTCAGAAAAGAGCCTATGATGATGTGAATTCCTCGGAACTAGAGGAAGAATACTTACTAGAAGTGGGGAAAAAAAGCCAGATGAAGAGAAACAGAAGAGAAGAGAACACTAGACTAGGAAGGAAATGAACAGTTTGAGAAAGGAGATGACGTAGAAGATGAGAGTTCTCACACTCAAACCCTTTCGATGTACCAGGCATGCTTACAGAAGGACAGATCTATTCTGTTTTCAAACAGAGCTGCAGCAAGGATGAAACAGGACAAGAAGGAGGTGGCCATCAGTGACTGGAGCAAGGCAATTCAGTTAAATCCCAGCTACATCGGGCAACACTGACGTGAGCAGAGCTGTAGGAGAAGACCGACAAACTAGAAGAAGCCCTGGAAGACTATAAGGCTATACTAGAAAAGGATCCATCTGTGCATCCAGCAAGAGAAGCTTGTATGAGATTACCTAAGCAAATTGAAGAATGGAATGAAAGGCTCAAAGAAGAGAAGTTAGGTAAACTAAAATGTCTTGAGTACTTGGTTCTCCAACCTTTTGGACTCTCCACAGAAAATATCCAGATCAAACAATATTTCTCCACTGGCTCCTACTCCACCAATTTTGTTCAAAATCCAAATAATAATAGATAACAAAATAACAAGTTCAAAAAGGAAGTGTGTACTGCTTGCTGTTCACAGGGAACAAGGCCCTGCCAATGCTTAACCGTCAAAGTATCTTATGTAAAGCAAGGCTGCCTGGCAGAGCCCAGTGTCCCCTCTGCTCCTGTGTTGTGACGGTGCCCCGCACTTTCACCATCGTGTGCTACACTCGGTTCCCATTTCATGAAGCTGCCCTGCAGCTCTTGTCCCATCCTAGGGGAGGCCCGCTTGTCCCAGCTGGCCTCAGACCCCTACGCAGCCACGACTCCAGCAGGAGCCTCTCCCTAAGCAGCAAGTTGGGAGAAGCAGATGGGACGGCAGAGTCTCCAGAAGCTGCTGCCTCCCTGGTGATGCCCTTTCTGGGCTATGTGGGGGCTCCCAGGTGCCCCTGCTTGCCACTGTGGTAGTAAAACTTCTAGGACAGTGAAAAAAGAAATAAAAAAGATTCTCCTTAACAAATTTCAAAAATTCTCACAAGTACCTCAAGGTAGTTCATCGTGAAGTTGAGAAGCAATGGAGATCCTACATCAGTAAGGTCCACGGGGAGCAAACAAGGCAATCTAAATTAAAAATAAACTGTAAGTCAAAAGGAGCCATTTACTCTTAAAGGAATGAAAAAAGACATTTGGAAAACGTTTAAACACAGTTTAATTAACAAGCCTGAACATATACACTAGACAACTTTCCTTGAATGCTTAGCTATAGACACTGGCATAAGGTAGACTACGTAATATAACAACCATTGTTAGTTTTCTATTCTTGTTTTGAAATTCTGTACTGTTGTTATTATTTTATGTTGCTTTGTTGTTGTCTTTGCTTTTGTTAGGTTTTTTTTTTTTCCTCTTTAAAATAAAAAAGAGGGCCAGGGAGATAGCTCAGTAGAATAAGCGCTTCTTGGCAAGCTCAGGGTCCTGAGTTCAATTCCCAGTACCACACGAAAAAAAAAAGAGAGAGAGAGAGAGAGAGAGAGAAGAAGAAAAAAAAGGAAGAAAAAATATTCACAGTAAAATAAAAAAGAAAACATATCAGTAAAGTGTTTCTTAATGGAAGCAACTTATATTTATAAGAATGGGGAGAGATAAAGTAATAGATGTATACACAGTCAAAAATATATTTGGCAGAGAACTCAGAGCAGGTGGGAAAGATTCTGAAACAGAAGGCTAGTGCAATGAAGCAACAATAACAGGACAGGGAATACATGAACTTGAAAGTATATTTGGCAAAGAGTGGGTATGAGACTTAAACACTAATTTAATAAAAGATATGGCAAAGAACTCTCAGAAGAGGACAAGAGGCATGGAATAAAAAAAGATTTACTTACCAACTGTATTTGCCATCTGTTAATATGATAGTATTTCATAAAGAGGAATTGTTCATAAACATGACTCAGTCAACTTTTTAAAAATATAACCTATGGTATCTGATTAAGCAGAGTTAATTGAATGCCTGTCAATTTACAGATCAAACAGAATTAGCTAATAGCTTGAATATTCAAACTCTCCATGAAGAACATAGATTTTCAAAAAAAAGTTATACTGATTAAAATTTAATGTTCAGGAATGTTAATATATATGATAAACACTTTTAGGTAAGAGGCTGCTCTTTTCTTGTAAATATGCTACTATTACTTTATAAATATACACCTTCCTGGCAGCTACAAGCAACACTACTTCATGGAAATCTGCATTTATCCTTTGCTTGATTATGTTATATGTTTTCATTTTTATCCATAGATCCTGGAAACTACCCAAAATTTCATAACAAATATATGGATGAGATTCTCTCTCTCTCTTTCTCTCTTTTTTTTTAATTCAGAAGGGAAAGTTCTTAATGATTCTGGTTAAAGTGTTACAAATAAACTTTGACTTAACTTGCTAACAGTTTAATTAGCATGCATTCTCATGGAAAAACATTAGATGTGATTTAAGACTATATTTGAAAAAATATTTTAATGATTTTGGCATAATGATGTTTTATTGTACTTTTATAAAGCCTCTGTTTAGTGATGGATAATAAACTACAGAGGTCAGCTGGATATAATTTTTTTACAATGTCTACATTAAATCATGATAATATAATTTTTTGGATAATATTTACAACATCTGACTTATTTCATGGACATTATGAAAACTAAATTTGAACATTATTAGCATATATATGAAATATATATATTTCATAATAAATATATATATATATATATTTCTACCTCTAGCATCAGGTACTGACTTGTATTTGCATTTATAGATGTTTAAATTTTAATTATTATTGAGAATAGGACAGTAAACAGAATTTAAAATACATGATGTAGGGCCAGCCATATAGCTCAGCAGATTTAAACGCCTGCGTAGGTAGACCCAAGAGCCATCCCTGGTGTACTGTGCTGGCCCCACCCCAGGGCACACTGAAACCAGAGATTGAGACTGGGCATGGTGGCACACGCCTGTAATCCCAGCACTTGGGAGGCTGATAAAAACAATAATGATCAGTACAAATCCAATCTGTGTAGTGAGACCCTATAGACACTGTACTAAATACATTAAAAAAAAGATATATCAAAGAATTTTTTTTTCATTACAGAAGCATCATAGTTTAAATGCCAGGTTTGAAATACAGAGTTTTAACAAGTATAAGTAAAAAAGTAGACCTCCACATTTCACTCTTCCTAGGAAAGATATCCAAGCAATGTATGTGTTATTTTGAAAATGTTCAAGAAGTCAATTTATCTGAGAAATTCAAGTAGGGATAATTTCCTAAATCTTTCATGACATTAATAAACTATATTCAGTAGTATTTGTCCCTTATGGTTTCTTATGAATATAATTTAATTCCAGGTATCAAGTTAAATTACTTCTCTTGAGTTTAGGGATTCCTTGAATTTAAATATTCCATTAGATGAATAGTTCATCATAATATTGATGAGTCATGGAAAAAACAGAATGGTATTTAGTATTTCAGTTTACATTTTGAGAATCAATTGATACAAAATTCATTATTGATATCTTTTCTCTTTAAAGTTACTAACAAAAGGAATGTATCAAATTAGCAAAAAATAAATAAAATGTAAGGCGAATAACGTAAGGTAAGACTTTGAAAACAATAAAAGACAAATGCAAAGATTTTCTTTATCTTTATTTCTTTTTCATTTTATATTCTCAGAATCTTTTGTTTTGCTTTAGCAATTTATTATGTTTTATTGTTTATTTATTGAATTTGGCTTTCTTTCTAATCATTGTTATCACCTGGATGATTTAGTTGCTTAGACATTTCTCAGGTGTTTATGTACAACAGAGGATGTTAGTCTGTGTGAAAAGCATACTTAAATGAAAAGTTATGTATACAAGTGCTTTCTGAGCTAATAGAATTTCAAGATAGAGGGACGAATTCAAATAATTGTGATGCAACGTATATGTAATTCAACATGTTATTGTAGAGATGATTTTGCTTCTGCTCAAACTTGACTGG
This sequence comes from Tympanoctomys barrerae, assembly GCA_002564285.1. Classification (NCBI taxonomy): domain Eukaryota; kingdom Metazoa; phylum Chordata; class Mammalia; order Rodentia; family Octodontidae; genus Tympanoctomys; species Tympanoctomys barrerae. Next base: position 30,907 of record NDGN011532824.1, read on the forward strand.
CCATTTTTATTCAATTTCGATTTCAACTACTGGCATGTTTTTGATCAAATGAAAAATCCATTTACTTTATCATTTATGATGCTTTGCTTTGCTCTATCATGGTGGTGATGAATTATAACACACATGTCTTATTGGGCACATACAAGCCTGTCTGTGGCACATGAGCCAAGCCACCCAGCATCCCAGCATCAAATAACATTTTTTATTCATTTGTTTTTTGTTTTTCATAAACTAAAGCCTCAGTTTTCAGGTTTAACTGCAGTGTTGACACTTTGTCACAAATGTGTGGGGTTTGGGCTGCAGTTTGGACACTTGGTCCCTAAGTTTTACCCTCACTGTCCTATCAGGAGGCATGACATTTACTTCTCAAAAAAATTTAATAAATTGTGTTGTATAGGAGACTTCCCTTTTAGCACATTTCAATCTTTGATTCTATATTTTTTTAATATTTTCTATGAACTATCTGATATTTTGTCACTGAGATTACAAAATTGAAAAAAAATATGAAAAAGAAAGAAAAAAATATTCCTGGACTGTATGGAGCCAGAAGAAAGGTAATGTGTTCATTGTAGATGGAAAGAATGGGATTTGATTTAAAAAGCAAAATTCTTTCTGTCAGTGGAGACTGAATGCTGTGTAGAATAGGCATAAACAAATGGAGGGTTTGTGAGTTAAGGGCAGGATGAGATCTGTGTCTCAAGAGAGCAAAACTCTATATATCATAGTCAAATAAAGTCTAGTTGGGCTAAATTTAGGCCAGTGATTTAGATGATAGACTGAAGTATGTTAAAACAATTTATATTCTTCTTGATAGGCCTATGAAAACAATAGCCTTTTGAAAAAGAAAATCTACATGAATCTATGCACCTGAAAGCAAACATATAATGGGAAGCAAAAGATATGTGCGTACACTCTACAAGAGTCGTGCACTGATGTTGAAAAGAACTAATAAGAAAATAGAGGAGAAGGGCCATCCAGTTAGCTCAGCAGATTAAAGCACCTGCTTAGGCAGAGCACAACAGCCGAGGTTCAATCCCTGGAGTACTCTGCTTGCCTGTGCCCTAGGGTGCACTGAGACAGTGACCAAGACTGAGCGTGATGGTGCTCACCTGTTGTCCCTGTGCTTGGGCAGCTGAAAACAGGAGAATCACTGTGAGTGTGATCTACATAGTGAGACCCTGTAGACCCTGTTCTA
>NDGN011532828.1:0-10994 GCA_002564285.1 Tympanoctomys barrerae
AAATAAATAAATAAATGAAATGGAAGATCTAATTGACCGAATTATTCATTACTGTTACACAGCTAAGTGGCAGAGCCTTCAGCTCCTAGTTTGGTGCATCCCATCCCTTCTTCTCTAGACCAACCTTATTCGTAAGAGCAACAACCCTTCTCTATGAACATGTCACTGTTTTCAGTTCTCATTTATACTCTTTGGGTATCCCTATCCATAGCATAGTCTTTATTTTATTTTATTTATTTATTTTCTGTACTTTAGGGATGGGTCTACATGGTGTTCAGGATCTCACTACTAGATCGGACTCGGAGTGATCCACCTGTTTACAGCCTGGCAAGAGCGGGGATTGTAGGCAGGCCCCCATGCCCAGTCTCAATTGTCCTCTCAGCGTGCCCCGGGGTTGGGGCTGGCACAGCAGCCCAGGGGATTGAACCTCCAGCCCTTGTGCCTGCTTGCAGATGCTTTAATCTGCTGAGCTATTTGCATGGCCCTGTAACATAGTCTTACAAACTAGGCATAATTATTTTCATTTTGAAGAATACTTTAAAAAGTTTCCATGCCATTTTATTGACATAATCTTATAATTTCTTGTTGTAGCATTTAATATCTTTCAATTGAACTAAGAGTCATAAGGAAAATTTATTGTAGTGGTGATATTTCTAGGGTTTTTTTCTTTTTACCTCTTTTAAATTTAATATCTCTATAATAGAAGCTTTGATTACACAGGCACTGCATAACTTAAGGCTCTTTTTATGACGTATGGACATTTTCATAAGCATATATTATTGTAATGCAATTTGCAACACTTTTTATTTTTTAGTTTCCCTGCAGCACTAAGCCATAAGCAATCACTTCCTTTTGCCACTTAGCCTGCTGCATACATCTTGTACAATGTACTCTTGCTATTTCACCCAGGGCTACAAAATATAATTCGCTAGTTTGCCCTCACCCTGGCACTTAGCAAACTCATAGTAGTTGTTGAATGAGTAACTAAATAAGAATTAGATGATGAGTCATAGGGCGTAAGAAATGAGTTGAACCACTGAGGACAGGGAGTTTCCAATGGTCGTTTGGAGATATTTGGACTTGCATGCAAGCCTTTACACTGTAAAGTGAAAGGACAGTTGACATCTGACTCCAGTTGAGCATGTATTTGTCATGGGATACCTTCATCTATATAAAAAAGATGCTTATATGTGGATGCATCAAACATGTCATCATTGTTCATCAGTGTCCTGGAAAGTAAACGTGGGCCTAAACTTAGCTCCTGTGAAGTGTCTAGAAATAGCTTATATTTCAACTTAGGTGTTCCATCCTCTCTTCTACCAAGAAAGAAAAGAAAATTGAGTATTCTGTTAATTCTTCCATAGCTAACTGAATCAGAGGATAAGGCAAGAGTGGAAGGCATTCCAGCTTATCATATCCACAACCTAAGGACAGGGATGTTCCCCAATGCTGTGTCTGTACAGACTGAAGTATGCCAGCCTCATGAAGCTTGCCCCTGTGCTTATTCAGGCAAGCATCTCTCTCACTGTCTGCTAGAAAATCACTGTACCATCTCTCAGCAGAGCAATTTTGGTCTGACATACAGACATGGGTATTTGAAAAATAAATTATAATACACACATCTACACTCACAAACATATAAATCACCTTTTCAAAAGTTGAAAATGTGGGTTTGAAAACCTGAGATGCTATATTAACTAACTTTCAATGTAAGGGAGTGCTGCATTTCATTGGATGTGTCCCATCATAACAGTAGGATACAAACATCTTGTTGGCAGTGCAAGATAACCATACTTTCCTCTAAGAGTTGTTTTGAAGATCATATTGAAATGCTTATGTGAAATTGTAGAGTAGTTTCTAGCATAAGAAAGTTATGTGGAGCTGGTAAAATAACTCAGCAGACTAAGTGCCTACTTAGGCAAGCACAAAGACTAGGATTCCATCCCAGCCATCACATGCTGTGCTGGCCCAAACCCTGGGCATGCTGAGTCAGCCAGTGAGTCTGGGTAGGTTGGCACACACCTGTAATCTCAGCACTGGAGAGGCTGAAAACAGGAGATTCAATATGAGTCTGAGCTGCATAGTGAGACTCTGTACCAAATATATATATAATTTTCATATATATATGAAAATTATGAATAATTTTTCTCTATTTTCCTATTCTCTTCCTCTCTACTTATTCTGTCTTTGTCCCTTATTTTTGAAATAAGACTAATATATCGATTATTGTTACTTTCCTACTAGCCTGTTTGAAACCTTTGTTTATTGTGATTTTTATTTTTTCTGTTTAAACTTGAAAAGAATAGTTATCTATTTTTAAAGCTTGGGTATAGTTGGTAAGAAGTCAAAGTCAAATCCTCCTGTATCCCTATGACCTTTGACCAAGCTTCTTCCCACTTAGGCTTCTGTACCCGTAAATTAGAAGTGAATTCTAGTACCTCCTTTGTGCTGAGGACCAGATATGTCAACATTTGTGAAACTTTTGTCATTGTCTAGCACACAAGGTAAAAATCTTTAAAAATGTTAGCTATTATAGTTTTGGTTGCTTCATGTTATTGTACTAAACATTTTAGAAACATAACACAAAGAAGTATTGACAATATATGTTTCATAGGTTAAGAAAATAAGGATGAAATATATATGAAATAAATAACTCACCAAGGATTTAGGGGTAGTGACAGGGACTAGAATGAAAACCCAGTCACTACCTCCAGAGCGGGTGCTCATTAGGTAGCATGTTATGTGCATGGCTCATCGAGTACCACTTAAAACTGAACTTTGCTAGTAGAATTTACATGCAAGTCACAGATTCATTGGTTGATAAAATTTTTACTTTGTGATCTCAAACTTGAATATTTTCTTATATTTGCAACCTTTGATATGGGATATTCTTTGGGGTTTTTGTTATTTTTCTTTTCTTATAACCATTCTTGACACCATCCACTGTTGATATACTGTTGACATCTAAAAGCATAATGTTCTGTACCACACTTATGCATACATTTGTGGCTCTAATTTTAAAATAATTGGCTTCAGGTTCCATAATGAGAATAATTAATAACAATATTTCTGCTCTACAAGATACAGAGTTCCAATTTATTTCAAGTAGGCTATAAAACATTGTGAATATTGATAGGTTATAGTAAATAACTGTGGGTTGGTAAACTGTTTATCCCCAAGCAGTAAATGACATGATATTATGAATTTCTTACTTTCATATTATTCCTCCCCCAACATGTAAAAAAGATGCAATTTAAATGTAGAATATTATAAAGAGCTTCTGAGAGAATAATCTAGTAAGTTCTGCTCTTAGCCTGTCAAATTGTTTCTTCCTTAAACATTGTTTTGGGCCTTCTTCCTGCAAGTTCAGCTCTTTTATAACAGTTCAGAGCTATAAAACAAAAGATATGAGCCATTCATCATCCCCCTATGGAAGACTATAATTCAGATGTAAGTGCCTCTGGAATGTTCATGGTAAAATTAACTCATTTAACAAAATCCTGTTTTGTGGCCGAGTAGAGAAAGTGGCTTTGTCGTGGGCATGGGCAGGGTGCTGTTACTTCCTCCAGGTATTAGTCCCAAGGAAGGAGTGGCTAACACCTGTCCCTGTGGCTATATCTGTTGATAGCTCACTAAAGGTAGGAGAGGAAACCACATGGATACATATTTCTCACCCAGCATATCTCCCCCTTGAGGCTGTATATGAGGGAGAAAACAGAAGAGGTAAATTATTTTATTTAAAAAGTGGAAAAATAAAAGTGGTAAGTGGAAGGAAGCTGTAGGAAGCTTCTGCCTTCCTCTGACTGCAAATAATGTATCTATGTGCATAAAGCAACTCAACAAAATGTTCCATTCTGAGGTAAAGTTTAGATAACTTTATTAGCTCTGTATTAGCCAATTGAAAAGAAATATCAAATATATGTATAGCAACTGGTTAGACAGCCTTACTGAAAAAATCTTCATCATTTTTTCAATGACCCTGGGGTGAGGTTTCCCTAACTAGGACCTACTATCAACTATAAAGATAGTACTGATTGTTGTGTTATTTTATTTTATTTCTATTTAGTATAGGGTCTATAGGATCTTACTGCATAATTGGACTCATAGTGATCCTCCTGTTTACAGCCTCCCAAGCACTGTGATTACAGGCTCATGCCACCACACCCAGTCTCAATCACTGTCTCAGTGTGCCCTGGGGACAGGGCCAGCACAACAGTCCCAGGAACCAAACCCCCAGCGCCTGCGTCTGCCTAAACAGGTGCTTTAATCTTCTGAGCTATTTGGTCAGCCCTTGATTATTGTGTTATTGATGATAGAAAAAGAAATACTACATTGAGTATATTGTATTTGCACCTGGGCTTTGGGTAACTTTGTTTTTGAGACTTGATCAATGGTTCTATTTACTGTAATTTTCAAATGCTCACTGTTTTAAACATTGGATAATGTTAAATAATTTTTATTCTTTTCTGGCTTTCATTCTCAGTTTCATTCTTAATGCATATTTTGTCAGTAATCATGTGTTGCCATTCCAGATAAAAGAAAAATATTTTCTGTGCTATGCTTATGTGTGTTGATAGCCCAGTTGAAGTCAGAAAGGAAGTCAGCCTAATGTAGTAAAAATGTCAATTTCATCTTATTACATCCATAACCGTTATTCTTTAGAAGCTTTCATTTGAGAGGCTATAGTGCTATAAAATGGATACATATTCACTGCCGTTAATCTAAAATCTAATTGACCATATGTGCTATATTGATTGGCATAGACTAAATATTTCTTATTTCTCCAAAATTCATATGTCAAAAATCTGGCTCTCAATATGATAGCATTTAGTAGTTCATGAGAACAAAGCCTTCAAAAATAGGATTAGTCTCGTCATAAAGGAGATTGCTGAGAACCCTCTTGCCCCTCTGGTACAGGATGACACAAGATGGTGGTCTACAGATCAGGAAACAGGCCCTATGTCTGTGGTCACTTTGATGAAGAATTTTCCATCTTGCAGAACTGTAAAGAGTTTATTTCTTATATTATTAAGCCACCCAGCCTACGATACTGTGTCATACCACCCTACAGAGGTTAAGTCAGTAACTCAAAAGGTAAAATGATTCTTTGCCAAAACAAAAAAAATGATTGCTTTTGGGAATCATAAATGTTACCTGATTTTGGAAATAGTTTAGATGGAAGTAAAATAAATATCTGCAGATGAGATCATCCAGTGTACCCAGGTTTATCCTAAATCTACCAGCAAGTGTTGATATGAGAATCTGAGAAGATTCCAAAGAGCAGAGAGGCAGCCAGGGAGCCTGGGGTGGCAGGCAGCTACCAGAAGCTGGAAGCGGTAACGATGGAGTCTCCCAAGGAGCCTGGGACATGAGGGCAGCCTTGTTGACACCTGAACTGCAGAGTTCACCAGAAGTGAGGGAAGCAATGTGTTTCAGGCCGCCAAACCTGTGCCAAGAAGTGGTGGCCCTAAGAAGTGAGTAAAGAAACGTATATGTAATTCCTTCCCTTTCCTAATGACTGTAACCAAGAAAAAATAAAGCAGCTTGGGGAACAAGAGCAACACAGGGTGCTTTTATAACTGCAGTGTATTGGTGTGGAGGGATGGCCTCTGCAGTGTAGAATTACCCCTGCAAGATTTGCATCACACTGTGCATGTTTTCTGGGGAAGTATAGTAGGGCTCTGAACTTTCTGCAGCATGATTTAACCAATAATGAAAATGGTCACTGTAGAAATTCAGAAAGTAACCTTTCCCTTTCCCCAGCCCACTTCTACCTCTCTTTTGTAGCAGCACTCTGCAGGCCTCTAAGGTAGACAGAATTGACCCTTTCTCCATCGGACAATGATTGAAAGTGATTCAGAGTAATTTGGTGACCCCGAGTCCTCTCTGGACTTCTTCCTTTTTCCAGATCATTTTGCCTGGATTTAGCCCCTTTGTCTAGCACTCTAAAGGCCTGGAAATGGACTAGGATCATATTTAGAGTGTCTGACCCATCTCCACCCGAACACTTGCACAGTGGTCTTTCAAGTATGGTTATCTCTCATGCTATGACATTTCCAGCCTCAGAAAGCCCTCTGCTAACAAGGGCTGCCTTTCCTATCTGACTCTTTCCCAGAGAAGACTCTAATGTGAACAAGCTATTTACTTGTTAGTTGATGGGTATTTATGCACCTCATCAGCTGTGCTTCTTTTCCCAGCTGTGATAAGCAGTTTCTTTAGGGACTAGAACATGCTTCAGAGTTCAGGGGTTAAATCTCAAATGTGAAGGCAGCCTGAAAAGATGTATGCTTCTTTTCAAAGAACTAAATTATTCTCTTACATATGTCACCAAAGATTAAATTCTGTATCAGCCACTAAACTCTTAGTGGATTGCAGGACAATTTATTCTTAAAATATATATTTAGGATGTGCATTAATTATACTCAGAGTATTAATTTATTCACAAATACTTGCATTACTATTTATCATTAACATTTCAGGCTTATTCATTTTTTCATAGGACCAACCCACAGCACACAACTGAATGTAATCTTATACAGTGAGCAATCTGTTAAATTGACTTTATTATGCTGAAGGATTAATTATGCCTTAAAGAGTTTTTTTTTTTTTTAGTCCTCAAAGGAGTGTATATGATAATGTGAAGAGGTCAACAAATAGATTTTCTTATCTTTAAGATAGGACTGTTTTCTCATACTATTTTATTTATTTTATTTTCAAATGTCTCCAGAATTGCAAGGATTTTTGAATAATTGAGGCTCAATGAATATTTATATTATAAATAAAACTGAACGAGTAAAGGAATGAACCAATGAAAAACTGTAAAAGGAACAGAAATGTCTTGGCATTTTGCAACATATACAGTCATATTTCTTCCTAAATACTTTCATTCCTTAAACTGAGAATTACTATTTTAAATTTCTGAGATTGGTAGTATGTTTCTGAGATTGGTTGTATGTTCAATATAATATTCTTTTTCTACCGAAAAATTCACTATAAAAGCATTTTTCTTAATTTTATTAAACCTTTTAAAGTTATGTCATATATCATATAATTAACTATTTAGGGCACACAGTTCTAAGAGTTTTAGTTTATCACTAAGTTGTACAACTACTAACACTACCTAGTTTCACAATATTTTCATAATCTTGAAAGAAACCTGTATCTATTACCAGTCATTATCTATTCCTTTTAGCTTATAATGACTACTAGAGTACTTTCTGTCTCAAAGGATTTTCCTATCCTGAACAGATAAATAGAAGCATAATAGTAGTGACCTGTTTCTTTCACTTAGAATCATTTTACCAAGGTTCACCCCTATTTTAGAATATACAAGTACTTTTATCTTCTTTATGGTTGCAGAATATGCCCCTATACAGACGTAACCCTATTCATTCACCAGTTGACAGACATTGAAATTGTTCCCATATTGGCATTATTATAAAGAATGCTGCCTTAAACATTTAACTGTAGATTTTTATGTAAAATCCTATTTTTCTTGGGTTAAATAGATACTTTATGTTTAGCATTTTTAGAAATTTCTGAATTGTTTTCCAAATTGCCTCTGTATCACTTTATGATTCCCATCAACAGAGTACTGAATCCTCACTAACACTAGATAGTATTTGCCTTTTATATTTTGGTGGCCTGTTTAGTATAAATTGATATCTTCTTAGGGCTTTGATTTGCATTTCACTGATGGTTAATGACACTCAGAATGTTTAAATGAGATTATTGGCTATTGGCATAACTTCTTTAAAACGTATCTGGTAAAATCCTTTGTTCATTTTTTTATACTCATTTTTATTAGCACACATTTGCAGTGAATAGAAATTACATGCCTCATAGGGAGGTAACATACACAGAATACATCATAATTCTTCTAATCCCCTGTTCTCCTCATCTCTTGGTCCCCAGCTTTTCTGCAAAGGACTTACCTCCCTGTATCTTTTATTTCCTTAATTTTAAAAAATCTTATATTTGGTACAGAGTCTCACTACACACCTCAGACTTGTAGTGATCATCCTGTCTCAGACATCTCCAGCACTGGGTTTACAAGCATGCACCACAACACCCAGTTTGCGTGACTGGCATGGTGCACCCCAGGTTCTGGGGCCGGCATGGCATGTAGTACTGAGAATTGAACCTGGGTCCTTGCACTTGCGAGGCAAGCACTTAGACAGCTGAACTATCTCCTGAGCCCCATCTCCCTTTATCAGTTTATCCACCTCTTACTTCATCTTGAATTTATATATATTTTGGATTCTTCGTACAAGAGAAACCATGTGATACTTTAACTGATTTATTTCACTCAACATTATGGTCTCAAAGTGCTTCCATATTCCACCAAATGACTCAAGTTTATCCTTCTCTATGGAACAGTACTATTCCATTTCATACAAACACTCCATTTTCTTTATCCTTTCATCTGTTGATGGACGCATAGCCATTTCCAAGATTCACCTATTTTGACCTGTGCTGCTATAAACATGGGCTTACATGTATCACTGGAACATGAGGTTTTTAACGCTTTTGGAAAGATAGATTTGTTTTCAAATTGCCTCTGTATCATCTTAAGATTCCCACCAACAATAAATGAGGATTTTAGCTTCCCCACACCCTCATTAATACTTGATGCCATCTGCCAAAATAAACAACTAAACGCATGATCTTAGTATTTGTTGTCTCACAGACAAATGAACTAGTAGTACCCAACTCCCTCCTCTTCCACCTCTTCCCATCTGTAAGTGGATGGAATTATTTAATACCAGTTTCCTGGAAGGCAATTAACCCTTTATAAATATAATTTAGATTAAGTCATTTATTAGTGAGGGGAAAGAAACTCTAACCAAACAGCCTAAACGTTCAACTCAAATTTAAATTTTTTTCTGCCTTCAAGTAATGTGTACTTGATTATGAGGCAGTTATTTGGTCTTAACAACCACATTTAGGGATACATTCATAGGACTGCTTAAATGGGCTGGGTGAAATCCATCTCAGAAAACTCATGTCTTTCTTATATCAAAATCTGTTGGATGTCTAAAAGTTTATAAAAAGACTGAATTCTTTATGATAATTATGCCTTCTGTAACTCAATCATTCTTTTTGGCAAGAACAAGTTGAAATTTGCCAAAGAAGGTAAAAATGCTTAATGCTGAATGTTTCCATTAAGCTTTGATTTTGACTAAGAAACTGCTATCCAGGAATCAGCATGGTCTTCCTATCTTTTCACTTAATATTAGAATCCTACACACTCACTCCTCAATCATCTCCTTTTTAAATTTTTTCTTAATTTGATAACTATATGTAAGATAACAATCACTGTTAATTTCTTATTCCTAGAATGAAATTCTGTACCATTTTTATTGTTTTATGATGCTTTGTTTTTGTCTTTGTTCTTGTTACTGGTTTTTGTTTTTTATACAATTTGTCATAGTTAAATCTTGGAAGCAACCCAAATGTCCATTAACCGAGGAATGGATAAAGAAGATGTGGTATTTTTACACAATGGAGTACTACTCAGCTATAAAGAAGATAAATTTAAGACTTTATTGGTAAATGGATACAATTAGAAACCATATTCTTAAGTGAAATGAGACTCACATTTCTAAAAACAAAATAATAAAATTCTAAAAATTTGTAAAAGGCCAGTAAAGTCTACTTTCGTCTTTTATATTTTCAAACAAAAACTTATAGTGATGAAGTGTGTACAAAGATTTTGTAAAAAATTTTTCCATATAACATGTTTGGAGATGAAATTTTTGTCCAACTTTACATATAAAGATGAAGATTACAAATAAAATTTCCTTTTAAAGTCAAATGACAGAGAACTCAACCTCTGTGTTGCTTTAAAATCTAACAAGAACATTTCTTGAGCCATCACCACTGACAACAAAAAAAAAATTTCCAAATACTACATTGCAGGTGGGACTGACAGAAGACATGAAGATTTCAAATGTCTCACACCTGAAGTTCTCATTGTACCAGAACTACTCCCTAATGATCTGGCATAAAACCAGTCTGGTCAGTAGAGGAGGTCACAGTAATATTTATGATTTTAACACTTCATGTTTCTATCATTCTAAGCATAGAAGCAATTTGTTTAAGAGTTTCTTTCAACCCAAATCCTTACACTCAAAATGGTAGGAAAAGAATACAAGTAAATCCGGGATATTCTCCAATAAATAAGCAGTAACATAGTCATGGTATTCTGAAAAAATACTGTCTTTATATTTTTTCCAGTATAGTCAAAGATTGACCGGAATCTTAACAGCTTATATTAGTTGAAATACAATGTCACCTAAGCATTTCTTTAGGTTTCTTAAAAATATATCAAAGAGATGGGGTTCAATCCCTGGCCTGTGGTGCCAGCCCTACCCTCCGTGAATGCTGAGGCTGAGATTGAGACTGAGCATAGTGGCGCACTCCTGTAATCCCAGCTCTTGGGAGGCTGAACACAGGCAGATCACTATGAGTCACACACACACACACACACACACACACACACATAAATATATATATATATATATATATATATATATATATATATATATATTAAAGGGAGGTGGACAGAAGACTAGCATGAGAAAACTGGGTCCTTGTACAGTTTCTGAAGCCATAAAAATTTAGAAGCCATTTTTCTTTTTCTGTATTTTAGGGAAGGGTCTACAGGATGTTTAGGATCTCACTACTAGAATGGACTCGTAGTGATCCTCCTGTTTACAGCCGCCCAAGTGCTGGGATTACAGGCGTGTGCCACTATGCCCAGTCTCAATTGCTGTTGCAGCACACCCTGGGATGGGGCTGGCTTGGCAGGCCCAGAGATCGATCCTCTGGCCCCTGCGCCTGCTTGCAGGCACTTTAATCCGCTGAGCTATTCGGCTGGCCCTTAGAAGCAATTTTCCCCCCATAATTTTATTGATAAACAAATAGTGACAAGACAGTTTCAAACCAAATTGGTAGGATAGTTTCAATAATTAACACATTGCATACATTCT
>NDGN011532828.1:11044-22375 GCA_002564285.1 Tympanoctomys barrerae
GTACAAGATGCGGACATGATATCCTATTTACAAACACCATTAGAACAAAGCCCTCTATTCATTGAGAAAGTGTACATTCTCACAATTTTGAAACAGTAAAATCACAAGGTTTTTATCTTTATAATAAATATTTCCTTTGAATTGTAAGGTCTTTTTTCCACATAAATGTTTCATTTAGCAACCCAGAAAAAGGGACAAAATACTGATGGAGAAGTCATTTGGCTATCTTTCTTTTTCTTCTCAATCATTCAGTGCATATTTAGTGTTTTCTGTATGTCTGAAACTGTTTCATTTTTATTTTTTATATATTTATTTATTTATTGCAGTCCTGGGGATTGAACTCAGGACCTTGTACTTGCCAGGCAAATGCTTATTCTACTAAGCTATCTCCCCTGCCCCATCTGATACTGTTTTAAATGCAAAAAGTATGATACATTTTTCTTAGAGTTAAGACAAAGATAAAAATTAATAATTATTTGCAAATATTAATTTTCCAATAGCACTCATTTTTCATTAAGATGATTACCCCCATAACTATTCCGATGGTGAATATGAATAATCAGAAGAGCTTAAGTGCGGTAGGACGTCCTTGGTACACGCTGCCAAAGCAAGCACTGAAAGACTGCTTTAATCAAACAGTCTGCCTTAGGAGCTCTCAAAACTGGGTACTTTTCCCTTTGTTTCTTAGAAAAATCCATTAAGAAAGAAGATTGCTCAAATAAGTAATATGTGCTCTGTGTTTCTGAAAAGAAACAAATAGCTGAGGAGAAAAGCTAGAGAGTAATGGAAGACAAGCGCGTTTAAGCTGGAGCGAAACATGCATGAAATTGCGTGCATTAGAGGAAACGGTTTGTCAGCGGGCTACAAAGTGAGGGCTCTGCTCAGAGTGCTCTAGGTTGGTGGCTACTTATATTGTTTTCTTTCTCACACAAGTCATCCCTGTATCGTGGTTAAAGGAAGGCAGCGGTCCTTCAGGCCGCCAAGATTTCCATCTCAAATCAGGTCACAAGGGGTGGGGTGGAATGACATGGAAAACGGAAGAACAAAAGCCATGGCGCTGGTAAGTGGTGAGGTTTAACCTCTTCTGCATGTGGGTCATCTCCTGGGAAGTCAATATCCACTACGGAGGAAAATGAAATCTTAAAAGAAAACACAGAAGCTAGAAAAATCACGCTAGAACTAAGGTGTGACAGGAACAGGGAAAATATTGATTCATTTGTCCCAAATTTTATTAGAAGTAGAGTATGCCGTCTGATAATACAGAACAGGAGTAAGAGTATATGACTTAGAACATATTAAATATAATTTTAGTGGGTAAAAAAATGAGCACAAGACATTCAAAAAGGCAATCTCAATAAATCACTTTACAATTGCTAACTTTTCTGTTTTTCTTTTTTATTGGCATCTTGAAAAGAAAGTTATATTAGTTGAGTCCTTAAGGGTAAGTTTCCACTGAGGTTGTCATTGTTCAGTTATTTATTTACTACTGAAATTACTACAAATTGTGCAGAAGGTGCAGCTCAGCATCCAGCACTCACCTGCTATGGCCCCCGTATCGTTTTCCGCAGAACTACTCAGTTGCCCTTGATATTTTACTTTTCTTATGAAAAGAAATGAAAGATGTCCACTGTTAAACTTTTTCCTCTAAGATGCTTTGCTAGTACCAATATGTTTTCCTAATTTTTTTGGTTTTCTACATTTTCCAATATGAATAATCTCATCTTAAACATCAACACTGTTGTGGAAACACACACAATGTGTGTAAAGAACATAAGGATAATGATATTTCCTCTATATGTCCATATAAAGATGAAAACATTCACAAATGATCACTATGTTGTAGTCATGTGTCACTTCACAATGGTGATATGTGCTAAGAACTATGTCACTGGGAGATTTTTAACATAACATACTTTCAAAACTTCATGGGCCAGCTTACCACACTAGGTGTGTGGTATATCCTTTTGCTCCAAGGCTACCAACCTATAGCAAGTTATTGAACTCAACACTAACAAAATGATAAGTGGTGAGCATCAGGGAATCTAAACAGAAATGCAACAGCAGAAATAGCAGGTGAAAGGAATCTTTGCCTTTCTTAGGGCGTAAGACCACCGCCATACACGGGGTCTCTAATCCCCAAAGCATTATGTGACACATGACTGTTTCCTAGGCACCAGAGCTTGTGGCCTTAAATCCAAAAGGAAAGGATTATTATTGAATTACATAACAAACCAAATGTAACATTACTGAGGTTATTTCACGAGAGTATTTTCAAGCATAAATATTAAAATACTAAATCTGAAGTTTGCCATATATTAATGCAATAGATGTGTCTCATTCAGAATCATAATGATATCATTAAGTACAAAGTTTTCTCTAAAACAGAAACCACATTTCTCTTATTTATTTCCTCCCTCTCCCCCTTTCTTTCTCTCTTGCTTGCTTGTTTGCTTCCTTGCTTGCTTTCTTGCTTTCAAGATAGTCTCCTAGCCTCAGATTACAGGGATTATAGGAAGGTACCACCTCACCAGGTTGAAAAATAAACTTTTAACTTACTGGTAAATAAGAGGCTCATTCTAAGATGATGGTACTCTTCTCAATGGCATTAAATAGCTTATGCGCTAAAGCTTCACGAAATGATTAAAAAATAGGTTTGCAATGATTCATCTGCTCTAAATAAAGAAATATACATTAACAAAAAATAGCTCAGGGAAAAAGACAAAGGATGCAGGCCTGTGAAGCACTTGCTTTCAGCAATTGCCATAATTACACCAATGAAAATCATGAATTAAATATTGAACAAGATCAATAACTCATAATAATATGAAGGGAAAAAAATCAATGAGTAGAAATACAGCTGAACCTTAAGAGCAGGGATGAGAGGTAAACAAAGCTCTCCCATTCTCTGGCTTGTCTCCTACTTGTGACAAGTGTATAACCTGCTGGGTGATACTGTGTCTGTCTGCTGGTAAGGAGAATTGAATGATAGAGCAGGTGCACACATTTAGTCCATGTAGTAAGTAGCACGTAAGTAAGGTTTTTAAGCATTTGAAAATCATGATATTATGTTCAAGAAAAGAAGAGTAACTGGTGTTGAAGTAAACCTGCAATTACAAGGTGAGCATCAAAATAGTTTAATGGTTTAATAGTTTAATGGTTCAAGGCTGAACAATTCAGCCTTTTTGTTAAGTAGTCACATCATAGTCATAAGCCATGCTTCCTGATCTCTGGTTGCCTTCCACTAAACAAATCCCCATTTTCAATGAGTCAACATAGTTGATTTTATGATTCATATATCCCTTTGAATTATTTAAAATTATGTTATCTTTACTAATGAAATTCCAATTATGAATTGTATTTTTAACTGGAACACATTGAAGACAACTTCAATAAACACGGTGTATGGTATGAATTAAATTATTTACAAAGTAGCTAGCAAGTATAATTCGGTTGATAATTCCTATTGAGGGAAACATAAGACAAATATTTTAATATATAAGGAACTTATTTCAAAGGCAGTCAGTACACTTTCAGGATAATGAGGAACCTCTAAATAGAGGTTGTTAAGAATTCAAATTGCCCATCTCTGAAAACATGAAAGGAACTGTGTGGTAAGTCATAATCCTTTTTTGCAAAACTATATGAGGAAGTTCTTATTTGCATTGAAGTGATTTAAGGAGATGTTTCAGAATGAGTTTGGCAGAGGATTCTAGAGTTGTGATCATCAAAGAAATTCTGATGAAATACAGGAAATTGAAGAGACAGCTGTGAAGTTTCTTACTTAAACAAAAATCTATGATAAAGGCTACAACCAAACATTTCAATTCTGCTTCTATATTTCACAATATGAAAAAATTTTTAAAATTGAATTATGATTCCTATTTGTTCTTAAAAACCAGGTCTGCCTTATTATATAATGGCATAAATGCTTTTCTAGGGCATGATTCTACATATTTTACAATGATCTCATTATGCCACCCAGGTATAACTGTCACCATTACAACAGGGCCTATGAATTTGGTTTAGTCAAAATATCATGGTTGTAGTAGAATGGTTTTATTTTTCATGAAAAGCCTGTAGAAAAATAATGTAAGGACCACAACACAGCTGACATTTCAACAAACCTGTGAACTTACACTTTTTCATAACAGCAGTTCATGAAACTTCACTAGGTGAACTTTCTCCCATTGATCATGCTACGAGTAATGCAAAAATAAAATTTTCTCTTGATTACTTTCATTAGCACCTTAAATTTCACTTCAGTCTTATTGGATGAGTTTCTCTCTATTTTTGAAGTATGTGCACTTCCCAGCTCATGAGTAATGTGCTCTTCTTTAAATAGTACCAAAGAGCGAAGCTGAAACCTCTGAGCACCGTAAAGCTGTGATCCCGGATATTTGGCTCCTGAGACATCAAAGGAAGATAGAATGAGGGATTTGTTTGTGGTCCCAGGTTTTTCTATCTCTGGGACAAGCTGTATAGCTTGTAAGAGACTACAGGATTTCCTCAGTAACTAGAGATCCAATGAATAATTAACTACTCAGATAAATTTCTTTCTTAAGAGATGTTGAAAATTTTGGACAGATAATGTTCCATGTTAGATTGTTTGCTTTTTTTTCATTATTTCTAAGAAAAAGTGTGTTGCTGCCTTGTGCTGTATCTGACGTGTTTCAAAGACATACTTGTTGAGGCTGTGAAAATATCCCATGAAGAGTACTTTAGAACATGTAAGCTTTGTATTTTTCTACAGCCTGTTCCCTCTGGTTGAATATAGTTTTAATTATCAGAATGCTCCTAGCACATCACTATCAGTAATATTTTTTATTAAATTCAGAATTTATTATTGTCTATACCACTATCTATACAAGAATAGTATTCTTTTTCTGTCCTATTTGGTAGACCTGGATGGATGCAGGATTGGCATAACGATTCTCAGTATTTTCCTAAATGTTTCACATTTCTCCATTTAAAAGAGTCAAAGTAGGTATCGATGTATAGAATATATTACTAAATTTACGTGTTGTGAGAACATGCAGGCAAGATGTAATTTTTCCAGGATGGGTTGAGTCTATGATACCAACAAACTAAAACCAGTTCTTTTTTTTTTTTTTTTCATTGATGGTGATTCCTGTGATTCCACAGTGAATATTTTTGTCTGTGCATACATACAAAGAAAACTTATTTTTTTTCTTCTTAGAAAAAAAGTATAGAAATATACATACTGTAAGGGACACATTCATACTGCACTTCAAGGTATTTATAGGTTCCTGGACAGGGGTCTGGGAAAACATCAGGACCCGCCACCACTGCACACTGCGTCCTGTTATTGCATCTGGAAGCAAAAGCAGAGAACAGAGAGTGAGCTCAGGCAACGCAAGATGATCATTTTCATCAATGCAACATGTCAGTTCCAGTTACATAGACTGAAATAAAGATTTAGGTTGACTTAAGACATTACTTTTTAGGCATCACTTATGTATGTACTAGCAGTGTCAGGTATGTTCTACTCTTGAGCGATAGTTTCGCACCCTTTTTCATTTCCTTTTGAATAATGATTTCCCAGGTCGGCCTTGTGTGTGTGATCTTGCTTTGGCTTCATGGGTGTGCACCACACGCTCTCACAACTTCGGTCTTATTAAAGATATGTCTGGGGTATTATGTCTTTAAACACAAGTCCTAATAATCAATCCATTCAGTTTACTCATATTAACTAATACATGGTTGAGATCAGCATAATTTTGAGGTACAGGTTAAGTATTTTGAAGCAATACAAGCTGCTCCATAGTATACTGCCTATGTGAAGACAGGTGCGAAAGACTATTTGATAGCAAATACCCACTCCATTTGTAATTGAAGGGTTAAAATAGTAACCACAGATTGTCACTAAGTACTTGCAAAATAAATTGGCTATGATGACATTTATTTGAAAGGCAGGAACTTGGAATTAAGTAGCTTTATCCAAGCTTATACAAGTTATTATTTAAACATTAAAAGGTGTATGTTAATTTACTTTATATAATTCATATAATGGTGCTAACTGTATCCAAAAAGCCATGTGTAAGAACTGATTCTCACCAGGACTCAGTGAGGCCTGGGTCTAACCCTATGGTCCAAGGAGCTTGAAGCAAGAGGATGGGAAGTTCAAGGCCAGCCTTGGGCACTACGGAGACAACGTCTCCATAGAACAATGGGTTGAGCATGTGACTAAGTGGTATAGAACTCCCTAGCACATGTGAGGCCTTGGGTTCAATCCTCATTTTTTTTCTAATTATTTTGTGTTCAGTTGAATAGTGACACAAACATCATAAATTAGATTAGACTTCATAAATGTCAAGATCCAATAATTTTAAAAAATAATTTTAAATTCTAAATAGAATAATTAAATAACGCTACTGAGGCAGAAATTAAAAGCCAGGGCACTTCTGTGGAAACTGAGCTAAATACATCTGGCTTGATTTACACTTGGGAAAAAGTACATGTAATAAAATTAATTCTTCCGCTGAAAAAACCACGCATGCGCACAGTGATCTCATCGTTATGAATTTTAACTAGAAAATTACCACATTCAATAATGTATCAATAAGTAGAATTATTACCCAGAGAAGTAAGTGGCTTGTCCCTGATAATATTAGCATGAAATGTATAGGATGAATATACTAATTATTCCTTCTTTTATGTTGTTGATTCACTTCAGAACCCAGTTTCATGGCTAGATTTTTCTCTTGCTTTGGGAACAAAAGCTTCATCTCCTCCCGCGATCCACACCTCTGAGTAACTGCCAGGCTACAGCAGCAAGAGGGAAGGGCGGGCGGGGCTCGCTCCAACTTCAGGAGAAAATGCGCTGTGTTGACTCCAGCCTACCATTGTCGGGCTTAATGAGGATTTTATTTAGTCCCCAAATTAGAATGTAAATGTCTTAAACTGAAAAATAGATCCAGTGTTATCAGCGAAAAATTAATAAAAGCTTTTAGGCCGCAGGCTTTTGGTTGTTCAGCCTAAAGGTTAATCCTCAGCGTCAGCGGGTCTGTCATTCCCCAGTAGGGATGTAGTCTCCGCCGCTGATGATCAACTGCACAGTCACAGACATGGACGTGTGCTGTCCGCTCCTAAGCACCGCAGTAGGCGGCTTGGTATTTTAGTGTGCTGGCAGGTCTTAAAAATAGCAGTGTCATACTTCCTTCCTACAAAGAAAAATCCATTTTTAAAAGATAGTTCAAATTAAATGACATATTTCTAGCAGTTAAGC
Source organism: Tympanoctomys barrerae (assembly GCA_002564285.1). Lineage (NCBI taxonomy): Eukaryota > Metazoa > Chordata > Mammalia > Rodentia > Octodontidae > Tympanoctomys > Tympanoctomys barrerae. The sequence continues at coordinate 18,291 of NDGN011532828.1, forward strand.
CAATATAGCTTTCACCTCCCAACACAGATTATTTATTCATATGTAAGGAAATTTAAAAAGTGAACGTGTTGTAAATACTAACCACCAGTGTGACTCCCAAGGTCTAAATTAATCATGCATTCGTCAAGATAGCCTTATAATTAATGAAATAGTGCACATTAAGAGATATAAAGACAGACAAAAAATACTATGCCCGTGATATCTTTATACTTACTATTCTATATAAAAAGCATTATTAAAAATAATTTAATATTCTGCTATTATTTTGAATTCAGTCATTTAAAGAAAAGAGGGAGAAAGGCAGGTTTGATCTCTAAAATAATATTTTTACATAAAATGCAGGAAAACCACTACAACAATGATTATTTAAAGATGAACTATATTTTGAAAACAGTTTCTTCCATTTCTTAATTGGTTTTCTAATATTTCATTTTCTGAGATTCAAAATGAAATAACTTTCTACTGATCACATTTTTTAAATAACTTACTCCAAAAAGACAACTATTATAGTAGTTCTTCCAAAAATATGAAAAGTATTCATTATAAAATACTAAATTGGGCCCTGCCAGAGAGCTCAGCAGATAAAAAGCGCCTGCTTAGGCAAGCCTAAGCTAGAGCAGGGACCGTGGGTCGGTCCCCAGCACCACATGCCCGCCCCCAGGGCACGCTGAGCTGGCCAGTGTCCAGGCCTGGTGCGCACACCTGTGATCCAACACTGGGGAGGCTGGAAGCAGGAGGATCACTGTAAGTCTGCGCTGTGTAGTGAGACCTTGTAGCAACCAAATACATTAAAAATAATAAGATACTATAAATGAAAAAAGGAAATTGAGATAAAATTACCAAATGCTGTGAAGTGTTTTAAACTAAAGTATTACATAGTTTATTTTAAATATAAGTATGAATTTTAAATTATTTTAAGTATTATTCATCCATGATACTAAGTATACATTCAAGCCCACAATAACCCATAAAGAGAGATTAAAATATGATCAAAATATGTCCTATCCACTAATAGAGCAAAAATATCTTATAAAACTCTTTGAAAGATTGTTTACATTGATACATTTTTTTCAGGCTATTGTTCCACACACACTTTTTGGGAAAACAATCTGCAGCACCAACATTTGTATTGCTAGAAGGTGGCATTGACAAACATCAGATGGAATTATCAAAAGAAAATCTCCTTAGACTATTTTCACAAAGGTAATATGCACATGTTATTTCACTATGTTGCAGAGTTGATATGCACATTATAAAACTGCTTTAGGCAAATACATGAAGTATCACACATGTGCACAAGGCCTTCTGCTATTGTTCTCATGGTGAATATCAACGTTAATAGCAATCACGTGCTTCAGGTAGGCCAACAACACCTTGCAGTAGACGGACTGAATCCATCTGTGATAAACACAGTCCAGAAATAATGACACACTGGAAACAACATAAATGCTTTGTGTTTAGAGTAGACCCTGGAGAAAACCAATTTATATTAAAAACATTCGGAAATCTAATTTTACACTAGATCTTTTATTATATTTAAATTATGCTTCTTTGTATGATGTAAAAAGTTCGAATGAAAAGTAGAAGTATGGGGCCTGGGAGATAGCTCAGTAGAATAAGCACTTGCCTGGCAAGAGCAAAGGCCTGAGTTCTATCCCTGGTTCCACAAAAAAAAAAATAAAAAGTAGAATATCATTCACTATCCTTGTCTTGATTCAAATATACTTATCCCATCATTCTTGGCAATGTCTTTTTTTAATGATTTACTCAGTTAGTTAGTACAAGGCTTTGCAGTGCAGCTCAGACTCAGTGATCCTCCTGTCTCAGCCTCCACAGCACTGGGATTACAGCCATGTGCCACCGTATGTGGTTTGGGGGCCAACATGGCCTGGCCAGGGTTCCAGGGCCAGCATGTCATGCAGTACTGGGGATTGACTCAGGTCCTTGTACTGGCCAGGCAGGTGCTTGGACTGCCAAGCTATCTCCCCAACTGGCCATGTGTCTTTTACTACAATCATTTTAAATAGTCTAAGCATTCACCTTAAAGTGTGTTGTATACCCTTAGTGCAAATTTGAAAAAAAAACCACTATACATCTGATAATCCTTCAAATTTAGAAAGTGTCTTCACATATGTCCTATTATTCCTAACTTATACTCTAATTCCGCTCATTTGATTTTTTATCTTTCCCACGTTAACTAATAAACTTTAATAGGTATTAGATGTTACAATGAGTTGTGTGCGTACGTGTACCTTTATGAAATGATCACCCCACTAAAAGCAATTATCATATATGTCATGTCAAAGTCATCTTGTTTTCTTTATATGCTGACTAGTTTTCCAGTCTGCCCCTCAGCTAATTTCAAATACACAACACTGTGCCAGTTTACCGTAACTGTCAGCTGAATTAAGAGCCTCCTGAAGTGGCAACTGCACCACTGCCTTAACCACCTGATGCTGCTCCAGCTGGATATGCTGGTAGGCCTGGGGCCCCCGGGAAGTGCCCCTGCGTGGGCCCTGGCTCATCTCCATGGATGGTCTTCCCTTGGGCTTTGTTTCCCAGCCAACAGGGATGCAGCCACTTTGTCCTACTTTGTTCCTCTGCATTCAGGATCCTGCTTTAGACTCAGGGGCCAGGCACTGAAGCTCCTGAAGCTGTGAACCAAACTACACCTGCATTTAGATGCAGGCTGCATATGTTCTGTCCTTGTATCGGGAAATGCGACTGCCACAGACACAGTCTCATTAGCCCTGCTTACAGCACTGCGTGTTAGGTCACTGGAACACACTAATCTTACACACAGAGACGTTATCCCCTTTTCTCAGTATCTCCCCTTTGCTCTACTCCGCCGCCACTGTGATGACATCTATGAGAGACATTATGCCTCCTTTTTGTCTTCCCCTTTTAGTGAGTATACCATCCTTCTGATGACAGAGTTTTCTTCTTTCTCAATGCTGAATAATAATTGCATTGTACATGCTGTGTGTGGATCTTGCTGTCAATATTCATTCATCTATTGATGGCCATTGAGGTTGTGTTGCTATTTTGAACAACGCTGAAACAAATACAAGAGTATATACAATCCCTCCAGGATACTGATTTTATTTCCGTGGATACGTATGCTTTGAGAGGTGGGATTGCTGGGCCACATAGTAGTTCTATTCGTAATTTTTTGAAAGCCTACGTGTCATTTTTCATAAGGATCCAAAAATTTACAATCCAATGAGCAGCGCGAGAGTCTATTTTTCTCCATGTCCTTGCCAATGTTATATTTTGTCTTTTTGTTCACCGCTATACTACTCAGTATATGATGAAGTATTTGTGGATTTGATTCACACTTCCTTGAAATTAGTGAAATTTTCAGGCCATATTTTCTATTTGTGTTCTCTTTTTCAAATCTTTAGAATGTCTTTTGCTCAGTCTTTATTTCAATTTTTTCTATTTTTTAATTTAATTATGTTTTCTATATTAATCCCTAAACCGATGAACCTTAACTTCATCACATGAGAAATACATTTATCCAAATAAAGTAACATTCATTGCCTATAGATATTAGGATACTGATGTAACCCTGAACTGAATATTCAGTCTACTACAAGTACTTAGGCAAAAAAAAAAAAAAAATCCATAGTGAAAAGTGTTTTGGGGTCATTACCTTGAAGTATGACTCATTAAAATACTTCTTGCGCTAGAACATGACTAAAGTGTTTACTGTCCCTACTAAATACTTATGCAATTATTAATAAGATGCACAGGCCAGCACACATACACATATATCGCATATTCCATCTATCTATCTATCTATCTATCTATCTATCTATCTAGTCTTCCAGTGTAAATGCTTTGAGTTTATTTTTCATTTTTTCTAGCACTGGGACTAGAACTCAGGACCCTGTCCTTGCCAGGCAAGTGCAAGCGCCACTGAGCTCTAGCCCCAGCCCTTGGGTTTAGTTTCATTTGGAGGAAATGTATCAGATGTACGTTTTTTGCTCTGTTCTCAGTGGAATTCTCAGCATGCAAGGTTTATTCCTATCAATGTGGGAAATAGACTAAGATTTATCTGACCAATAATATAAATAAGACAG
>NDGN011532832.1:8952-21845 GCA_002564285.1 Tympanoctomys barrerae
AGAGAAAGTAGCTGTATATCTATCCTAACTGTTTTGAATATACAGATACAAAATGATCCTTCATTTGTATCCCCTTTTTTGTCTACTAACCTGTTTTAAAACTGTCTCATTGATATTTATCAATAAAATTAATTAAAAAATAATAATTTTATGAAAAAGGGAGAAAGCAAAAGGGTATAGTTAATAATTTGTATAAGGGGAGTTTTATTAGAAATTTTTTCCTCATGACAAAATGTCATTACCTCAGCCAAAGAATGTCATAATCAAGAAACCCTTATGCGGGTTTTGTTATTTACTCTTATGCTTTCTTCTGTTACACTGCTGAAAAGAGCATGGGTAACGTTTTGTTTTCATTTTTAATTTATGTGATTTTTTTCCTTTGTATTCTACATATTTCTCTTAAATACTTGTCATGTTTGTAGTCTCATGTGTGCTCTTTTCCTGTCATCATTTTAATACTTTTCTGAGTATTATAAAGGAATGTATATTTAGAGGAAGCAGTGTCTGACTATATAGCACAAAGCTATAGGGGTAAAGAATTGATCGGCTTGCTTTTCCTGAGGAAACCTCCGCATGTGGTTGTTTAATGTGAAAGGCTTTTTTTTTTTTCTTGAAAAGGTTAAAAAACTTCTAATCAACTTTTGTACATTATGTAGAACTTCATTTTCTAAACTCTGCAAAAGAAAGTTTCATATTTAATGGGATATCATGAATTATTCCATTTATTATCTACTTCCTCCTTTCAAAGACATGATCTGGATAAAAGGCGGGGTGAATAATTTCAAAAAATACAATACATTTTTAATGGGAAGGTGCAAACTACAGATTCTCATGACTATTAGCAAGTGTAGAGGAAACAGAATTTTACTTGCAAAACTCGTCAAACTCTTGCAAAGAAAAAAATGCGTGACACACTTTAGTGAAACAGAACATGATGAACCAAACTTTTCTTTTTAAAGCAACTTGTTGTTTTTACTAAGTTTTATCTTTATATTCTCCAGCTTCCCGTGTTTTTTCCAAGTTCGATATGCTACTCAATTTATACAGAAAACTGACAGCTCTGTTATGTGTAAATATGTGTAGAGAGCTGACAGAAAAATACTTAAATGATGGTACTTGAGAAAACCATCCTAAGTAATACACCAAAATACATGGAGGGCATCTACAGTTATGTTTAAAAAATACAACGAATATCATAATTTACAGAATCCCATGTTAACAAACATTATAAATAATGATTTAGACAAGATATTTCTAATAAGATAATGTGGTGCTACATGTATTTGCAATTGTGAAATACCTACCTCATTTTTTCTTCCTTTTTTAGTTTTGCTGTCCTTATAGTAAGATAAAAAATACAAAAGAATTGTACTATTTATTCAGATTTCTTTCTTATTATTATAACTGTTGAAGAGCTAAGTTCATTTTCAGAAGTTATTTTTCAGCCTATGTGCAGTAGTAGGTTTCTTATGATTGGAAGTTACAGTATAACTGGAACAAAAAGAAGATCCGATTATGTGATTATATCATTTGGCCAAAGGTGTCGGGACTCCTGTTTCATTCTGGCTTGAATATACTTTCCAAAAAAAAAAAGCTCTTAAAGAAAAAAAGCATTCAGTTCACACCTTGCCATATTTAATTTTTAGCCTGAAGTTTGAATTTCTGAAAGGCATTTGCAGATAATAAAACCATTTGTGAAACTTCTGTATAGAATTGACCTCACATAAGCAGTTTTTCTAGCCTTTTTCACTAAACTCCTAAATAAATGCTTGTTAAAATGTGACTAAGTTTGAGATAAAAGAAAATGGTGTTAAAATGCCAGGCTACTGCTTCATGGATAAATATTGTTGTTATGCTTTGTACCTTTGATGCAGTTTATTCACTCTCGATGAAAGCCGTTGTGCTTCAAATATTTGATTGGATGGAAATCACTTGGAAAGATCATTTCTAAAGAAGACATGTAAATAAAAACACCTTTATATTATTCAGGAAATTATTTCAAGCCATTAGAAGAATTGGAGTCCTGTACTGCCTGGTTAAAAAAAAATCGCAGCTTTCCTCTGCTATCTGGTATTGATTACCAGCAAAAAGGCTGTTTCATTATGAACATTTATCAAACTCATAAAATTCTCTACTTTTAATGCTGACCGTCAGATCTAAAAATTGAGTCTGTAAGATGATTTTTGTTTCACTTGGTACACGTATTTCATGTATTCTAAAATAAAATCACCCACCTTGAAATGAATTCTTACACTGTTGGAAGAAATCTTTGCTGAACAAATTTTTTAAAATATTTTAAAATATATTAGTATTTGTTCAAAGAATTGTATTATTAATATTCCCATTTATGAAATACTATGAGATAAACTTTCTTACATATCCTTATTAGATTTCTTTAAAAAATTAAAATTTGAACTTGGGGTTAACAATTTTTCAAGTTATATTTTTCAAATTGTATCTGATATATAATATATACACTTTTAAAATGTTGAAAGTTTAACTATACTGTCTTTTATTAATAGATAATTATTTACATTTTGTAAAATTATAAATTAAAATTTGTACATGTAATAGTTTCCTCTAAATTTTCAATTAGTAAACACCACTAGAAAATCATATAAAATTCTATTAAAAATCTCCTGGGAAGTAGATTTTATTTATTTTTAAAATTATAAAGCTAGTATGACTAGCTAAATTGAATAAATTTATGTTTATATAAATCGTCTATATTTATGTTCTGATTTTCGGTTGCCACTTTTATTGTGATTTTTCATTTACATAATTGCATGTAATCTATTTATTCAGATAATTTTATGAAATTTTCAGAAAAAATATAAATTAGCACATGCATGTAGATTTTTTGGACTAAAGCTTAAATGTTAGATATTTCAATCTTTATAAAAAGGAGAATTTTATTTAAAGTTATAATCAATACATTAAATATATAATAGTGTAAGTGTAGTACAATACTTACACATTTAATTTTTAAATTTCCTTGTAAATACCACCTAATTTTTTTTAAAGAAAATCAAGACAGTTATGACTATGCTAGTAAAATTCTTACTACATAATCAGTGATAATTGTTGCAATTTGAAGAGAGCTACATTTTTGAACTATACATTAAAATTATTCATAAGTTGCAATGATTATATTATGTTCTTTATATCTTTGTTATTCTTTGAAGTTTTGAAATATTAGAAAAAATTAACAATGTTCATTTTAATGATTAATTCGAATTATGAAGTCTAATTATTATGAAAGATTATTTTAATTCAGGTGTAATTTTACTTTTCAAAATATTGACAAATAATTGCTAAGTAATAGAAAAGAAGAGTGTTCATCTAACTATTTGTGATTGGTGGTCATGCTGGTGCACAAGGTGACTGTTTTAGAGATGACATCATAATATAACAGTGTTTTCATATGCATTTTATTTGGACTAGCAAAGTGTCTCATTAACTTTATAAATATTTACTCTAAAATATCTTTCTAATTTAAAACAATGAGACTTATATTGCTTAAAAATTGTGCATCTGTAGGATACCACTTGTATTTACATTTCTGATAATGGAGTATTTGTTAACTCATCTCACAGTTTTGTGCTTTGCTGTTATCGAATGAGTGAGAATGAATACCATGTGTAACTTTACATTTGTATTATTTGAGTGTTGTTTGATTTGCATATCAATTAAAATCATATCTATATTAATGTGAATAATGTTATCACATTTACATGATACAACTGCAGTTTGCTGAATTTCCAGTAGATGCCCCCAGAGACCAGTTAACTCATTGAAAAATCCTTAAATTTGAAAAGGAAACATTGTTATTGCTATAACTTTCTCTTCCTATAGTGTGTGGCAATGGAGCAACAGAAGTTTTAAGAATTTTAACTCTCTCTGAATTTGTGATCCTTTGATGCTTATTATAAATATGTCTGAGTGGTGATAGTACCATTTCAGTTAGGGCAAGTCAATAGTAATACTAATAATTATTAAAAGCTTAGTATGTAAAATGAGTGCTGTTAGGTTTTCATTTTAATTCTCTATACTTTTAAGGGAAAGTCATTCCAAACATAGTTGACTTTCTTACTTCTTTCCTTAAATATATGGCTAGAGAAAGCTGGGTCATTGTTTTAGCTTTTTGGAAAAATGTTATCTTTCTCACATGGAACTATTAAACATACCCAAACCACTTGTACAATTTGTTATCAGTTAGGACATCTATATTAGGAAGTATATGTTTTTCCTTTTAATTGTATATAACATCTACCTACATTGAAAATTATGGGCAGGGATACTGAGTCGCTTTATTTCATGGAAATTATATTAACTGAAGCTATTTAAGTATTAATTTAAGTCAATGTAATCATCCCATAGGTGATTCCAATAACATTTACCGGGCAATATGAATGTAAGACCGTTATAACTGACACAGACAGCCCACTCATGACTTATAAATATTAACTTAATGGAATAAAAGTATTATCCTGACTTTTGATTAACTATTACATATCTTTTGAGTTTATCTTTGTCAGATTAAATAAAAATTTTATGATCATGTTTTAAAGTATCGTTTTTATTGAACTGTGTTTGAAATATTTGACTGAATGTGAAGCTTCACCTTGACACCATAATTTCAATTCATCCCATAAAGAAATATGTTAAATATATTAATCATATATTTGAAAAGGCAATAATGCCTTAGATTTTGAAAGTTAATCTTTAAGGTTATGCACTGGCTTAGGTTCAGAGAGAATAAAATAGGTGGTTATCTCTCTTTCTTGTGTCTATCCATCTTTCTCATGTTGGTAGAAGTTGTGCTTTTTATCCTTTTAAATGTTTGTCATTGCTTTTCCTTGTGGATTTTATGCCCCTGAGTAGGAATCATATCTATTTAATTTGGATTTCATGGATGCTGCCGGCTGGCTGCTCCCCCCTTCCAAGGAGAGAGATCCTCTGGGAGAGGCACAAAATGATGCTGATTTCTTTTCCCAAGCCAACATAAACATGGATTAGCATGGATGAAGAGAATGCTTTTAGGTTGAAGTTTACATCATAATTCAACTTATGTCAAATTCCTAACCGAGCAATGCAAATAAGAAAAGATTTGCATAGAGGCAGAAAAAGCTACAATATTTGATATAATCAGAGGCAACGCAGAATGTGGAAAGCAGTCAGAATTTGCAACCAAAGAGAGCTGTGTGTGAATCTCAACTCCGAGGCTTATTAGCTTGTACGGCTTTGGGCAATTCACAACCTTACTGAAGAGAATTTTTTATCACTAAAAATGGAAGTAGTGTTCTACACAGCTATTGAGTGAGTTAGAAATGATGTCTAGACGGTGCCTGACACATTGTGGGTACACCATCAGTATAGTAGTCGATGTTGAGAATAGTTCAAGGCAGAACTTGGAAACTGTGTTACATCTCCTTGGCTGAGTTCTAGTAACACCCTGCCCCAGACATTTAACTGCCATAGAGTTTGAGCCACGTTTTCACTTTTTTGTTCATTTCTAGATATTTTTAAATCTCACGATTTTTTAAAGAAATTTTGGGGTGAATTCAAAATAGTGACAAGACAGGCCATTAAATGATTTTAAATGGCCATCAAACATGTATGAAATGCCTGGCTGTCTGATGCTATTCTTAAGTCTGTTCTGCAGTTGTGTTCCTGCCCTGGTGCAGCCCCAGGTATCTGCAGTGACAAAGGTCCTCCACAGGATAGAGATTTCCAGATTTCCAGTGCATCAAAAGGTGTATAGTTTCCTCTCAGAATGCCCCTCTGACTGTGCAATGTTAAGTTGCCCCATAAATTTTATCAGAATTCTCATCTTTACCTAAGTATAGTAATTTCAGGTCAAAGAGATGTCTTTCTTCTTGTGTAGAAAGGCAACATCTTTTAATTTAGTTTGATACTTGTAAGTCATTGATTTATTTTTATTTTTAATTTTTTAAAATTTATCATAAGTGATTTTAAACCAATGACTAAATACTTCATGTTCAAATAAAATACAATTAAAATAACAAATTGAAGTTCTGTTTATATTTTTATGGCTTTAAAAATTCCTTACCATTAATTAAATAAACTGTGGCTATGGTCTTGTTAAAAAATAGCAAGTTTTGGGGGACCACCCACTCAGGGGCCCCCTCCCATCCATCTCTCAGACAAGAAGTTTCTTTCCCCCAACAAATACATTCTGCTCAAAAGAAATATTTCCATAAAATATAGTGATGGAAATTGACATACATTTTTATATTCACTCTATTTATTTAGTTTTATTTTATTGTCTAGTTTTATTTTATTGTCTACTAAATATCCATATTACCTACCAAAGCTTAAATAGGAATTTATTTATCAGATTGCTCTTACATATCAATAGCAAGGCTTACTTAATGGCATTACATATACACACACAAATATGAAGGAAAAATAGAGATGATGTCATCGTGATTACATAAGAGTGTTTAAATATACTTCGACTTGAAATTTTTCTGTGAAGAAGGGCTATTTTTAAAAATTGCTTGAAATTAAAAAATCTGTTATTAGTTCTATGTCATGGGTGTTCTGAAGGTAAAAGACACCTTGGAAACAATCCTAGGCCTCCCGCGTCGGAGTCACTCAGTGTTCTTTGGTCCCAGGCAGCAGGAACTGGTCGTGACCAAATAAGGCAGAAATGATGTGATTGAAAGGATATTAGGTAACCGGAAGAACTGAGGAAAAAGGTAGTACACAGGAAAAGGACAAGACAGGGAACTACTGAGTGCTTGTAGGTAGCAAGAAAACTCAAGAATCTTGTGCAGAAGCTGCTGCCTGGCGAACTCAGCTCAGAGCACCACCTCCATTCCAGGCTGCTTGCTTCAGCTCTCAAAATCTTGGGAAGAAATGCAGCTTGCCTAGTTGGAGTCCATAGCCTTCCCTTGGCCACAGCATCTTTGCATTCTCATCCTACCATGAACACCTGCAACACAGGACTGTTCATTTCCAAAACACTCTAGTATGCTGCCGCCTGAGGGGCTGCTGCCCTGTGTTGTGAGCCAGAGACAGCGGAAGGGAAGAAGGAAAGGGCTAGACAGTAGTTATCTGTATTTCTGTTCCAAAAAAGATCAGAATTGGGGCAGGCCAGATAGCTCAGCAGACTAAAGCGCCTGCTTAGGCAGAGCTTAAGTGGTTGGGCTTCAATCCCCAGCATGCCTTGCGGGCCCTGCCCCCGGGGCACAGTGAAAAAGCAATTGAGACTGGGCATGGTGGCGCACCCAGCACTTGGAAGGCTGAAAACAGGAGGATCACTCTGAGTCCCATATACATAGTGAGACCTGAATGATTTCTTAATTGCTATGCCTACTGTTTATTTTTATTATTTAAATTCAGTGTTTTCCTGAGGAGATAGCTCAGTAGAATAAGTGCCTACCTGGCAAGCACAGGGTCCTGAGTTCAATCCCCAGTACTGGAAAAAAAAAAAAAAAGAGTAAATTCAATGTTTTAATTGTAATCTATATAATTTAAAACAAAGTTTGCCTAGGCAGGCATTCTTTACTTCTAGGAACATTTACAGATGTCTGACACATAAATGTGCAAAAGTGGCTTCGCTTGTTTGAAACATGCCGGGGTTGCCTCATCCACCACCCTAAACATATTTGGGAACATCAAGTGCACCTTCCCTCAGACTCCCCGATTCAAGTTATGTGAACTCAAACTTAACATTTTTCTCAAGCATGTTGCTACTTTGCATTCTCCTCTTTGGCATATTACAAGTTACCCGTCACCCAGTCGATAAATGTGTCTTCCACCTTTGTTTCTCTGTCCTTCACACCCAGCATCCATTGATTCACCAACGAATGGATATTTTTATCTTCTAAATAAATTCTGGGTCCCCTTACTTCCGCCCACCCTCCTGCCTCTGCTCCACCAGCCACAGCCCCCAGTGTCTCTTTTCCAGAACCACTAGCATCCCCAGCTCTTCTCTTTGCTCCCAGTCTACCCTCCTTCCATCCCTTCCTTCGGATCAGATGTGGATTTCAGAGCCACAAGCTCCAGGATGCTAAATTGAAAGTCTTTATTTTTTTATAATTTAATTTTAATTCTGGCCCTGAGCCTTGATCCTCCCTAGTGTAAAAAATCCAATCTTGTCACTCTCAGGTAAAGTCCATCCAATTTGGCAATTTCTCAGGTTGCTCAGAATTCTAAAACCTCTCAGTTTCATCCTATTTTCCTGTAGAGAAACTGCATTTGACTGATGGGAGCAAATACTTGATAGTGCATTGAATTTTACTTTCAAAACATCAGAAACATTTTTAGCATGAATTATGTCCCATGCAGTACTTAGGGCACTCTAATGCAAAACAGTACTCATCATTTGTTGTTTATATGGTACTCAGTTTAACTAGCAATCCCACATCTTATCTGACTTCTCTGGGGAGTAAAGGGAAATCAGGTATAAAAGAGAGATGCTAGATTCAGGTCACAAAGGAGGACCTGATAATTGTCACTGCATCCACCTTCCCAGTCTCTGGTCCTTTTCTCTTCTTTGCTAATAGAACTCCAGTTTGGGTTGGGCACACTAAACCCAAGATCACACAGGGTATTTGTGTTCCCAGACACCTTATGTACAGGCCCTGGTCTGCTTAACTTTATGCAAAAAAAATTGAAGCCTTTATTTTTTCCAGACACTGTGGAACAAATTCTCTCTGATATAGCTGAATGCAGTCTTAGCTTGTGGAATCCTAAAGAATGACCATTTCGGGTGCATTTGACCCGTCCTTGTTTTTCTTTCTATCTGGAAATATAGCACTGGCAGAGCTGGACAGAGCCCTGCCAGTGCTCCCCAGTGCCCTTCATTTCAATTATGGCTCTGTCTTCATTTCCAGTGGGCAGCCCATAACCAACCTCTCAGCACACACCCTCTTTCCATGGCCACATAACACAGTGGTAGTACATGGGCCCTCTCTTTCCAGAATTTCCTATCACACCTGGAGCCCATTGAAACAGTCTGTCATTCTTCTCACACTGTTCTGGGCCTGTGGAAATTCTAGAGCTGGTCCTGGTCCTCTTCTGCTTCTAAACCTTTGGTCCTTTGCAGCTTTCTGTTGCCTTGTGTAGGAGGTGGCAGCCAAGGGGATGTTGCTTATCTTCCTGCCTTCAGAGAGTCGAGGTGGGATGCAGGATATGTGTATGTTATACTCTCAGGGCCCACTGGCTTTCACATGATGTTGTCTTGTTCTATTCCATGGGCTTCAGGGATTTGAGTGGAGTGAGCGCATGAGCACATGGTCCTTGCTGGGCAGCATCTTGCCACCTGCTCCTGCATCCTCTTCCTCTCTGCCTCATTGGCAGGAACAAACAACTGTTACTCCTCTTCTCGTCCCAATTTGGATACTTCTCACACTCACACCCAGTGGTGGCTGTTGACTGCTGACCTAGGTGTGTGTTCATTTTGTTCTCTTCTGCACTAGTTCTGTAATAACTTGTCTGTCAGCTGGAGGAAGGCTGCAGTTCCAAGGGGGTGCTCCCTCAGCACCTTTCCCCAAACTATGTCTGCCAGCATCTACACTCAGACTTGCGGCAGCACCTATTACCCATCACTCCTTGCTTGGAATCTAGACTTCTTGTCATTGTGTACCTAGAAGTCTCATCGTGGTGTGGTCCCTACTGTAAAAATAAAATAAAATAAAGCAAAACAAAAACAACTTCATATCTCACCACTTTCCTCCTGATCACTCTGTCCTACACCTAAATGGATCCACTGAATAAGAAATTCTGCGCAGATGGAAGCTGGAAGTTTTGCTTTGTCTTGTTTTTGATGTTATAGATTAATGCAGCCAAGAACTAGAAGCCTAAGGTTTCACATTTCCTAGAGTATTTTTGCAGAGATAATTTCCTTTGGTTCCTACAAAAATCCTGTGATGTAGGGAGGGCAGGTACTAATAGATTTCAGAGGTAAGAAGTCAAGTCTAGGAAAGTTAGGTCAAACTGGGCTTAACCAAGGGTGCTTTAATTTTGAGCTCTTCTCCCTCTACATGGAAGTATTTATTGTAATATTATGACATAAAGGCAGTTATTCTAAATAATGAATTGTCTCCTTTTAAAAATGTGGAGCCAGCCAAATAGCTCAGTGGATTACAGTACCTGCAAGCAGGTGCACAGGCCTGGGGTTTGATCCCTGGGCTTGCTGTGCTGGCCCTGCCCCTGGGGTGTGGTGGCGTGTGCCTGTAATCCCAGCATTTGGGAGGCTGTAAACAGAAGAATCACTATGAGTCCAATCTAGTAGTGAGATCCTGAACACCCTGTAGACCCTTCCCTAAAATACAGGGGGAAAAAATGAAATAATTAATATAAAACCATACATTGCAGCATCTGGTTATCCTTTTGATGAAATAATAGCCACCCAAAATCTATTATCTCCTACTTATCTTTACTTCTTGTTCATGAATTTTCAATAATTATTTATCATTTGCCTATTCCAATTGTTGGGTGCATTCTCTCATGACATTGAGGACTTCATAAGACATTTGATCTATTTGGAGTGGACCCACGGACAGAAACTGAAATTCAATAGCAGTTGATTGAATCAATACATGAAATATTCATCTGTCACTTCATTTATCCCCTTGCATATTATTTTTTATTGAAGTGAGAAGTGAGTTTGTTTTTTTGTTTGTGTGGTCTTTGTTTTTGTTGGTTGAGATCAGACTTTACAAGGTTGTCTAACTTGTTCTCAAACTTCTGGAGTCATAATCAACCTTCCTCAGCCTCCCACCAGCTGAAAGTAAGCAGCAAATTATTAGTATAACAAACCATTAACTTAATTCTAACTGAAAACAAATATATGTATTCAGTAATAGATTTCAATATTTTCCTAATGAATGAATGAACTCCCAGAACATACAATGAGAATACCTTTTTTTTTTTTTTTTTCCTGAGGTACCACAGTTTGAACTCAGGACCCTGCACTTGCCAGGCAAGCATTTATTCTACTGATCTAACTCCCTGTCCCAAAAATTCAATTTTCTTTTCTTTTTCTGTTTTTTTTTTTGGCCAGCTCAGCCTGCCCTAAGGGTGAGGCTGGTGCAGTATGTGGTGCCAGGCATTGAACCACAGTCCCTGCTTGCTTTCTAAGCTTGCCTGAGCAGGCACTTTAGACCACTGAGCTATCTCGCTAGCCCCATTGTTTTTATATTAAACACCAAGTTTGATTTTTGCCTATCTTATTAGGAATTTTGAGTGGTTCATTGGTTGGTTTTGGGCAGGAGGTTGGTGTATCAAGTATTTTTGAATGTTATCTGTCCAATTACCTTATTTGTCCTTATCAAAGGGAGCTTAGCTCTGGAACTGTAGTTTTATAATGTAATTTCTTTAAACTTAGTGTATGTAGATAGCTCTTGGCATTTTTCATTAAACTGACGTTGTTCAATTAAGTGTTTGAAGCAAAAATCTTTTGATAGTTTTAGTGCTTTCACTGAAAGAGGGAAAAAGAAGCATAGTCCAACCTGTAATTATTGAAGAATGAAAACAGCACAGGATTGAAAGGATTGGAAGGAAGTCTTCTGTGTTCGGGTTCTTATCCCAGCTACAGGAACTCGTACAAGAAGAACATCTGTGTGGACATGCTGCGGGACGGCTATCACAAGTCCTTTGGCGAGGTCTTTGCACTGATGGAGCAGTGGGATGCCCTGAGGGAGGCTGCGAGACTGAGGTCTGTCTTCTGGCTGCAGAAGCCCCTAGAGCAGCAGCCTGATAAACTCGATTTCCTCTATCACCACCTAACCAGGGCCGAGGCAGCTGAACGGAAAGGTAAGTGGAGGCAGGGAGGGAAAGCCTGCAGGTTTAGCACGGTGCAGGAGGAAGAGTCCCAATGGTTTCCTGTGTGAGTTGGAGACAGTAAGATGACCTAGCACAGGTTTGCCTGGCCAGTTAAGCATATTTATGAGACAAAGTACAATGAAAGTTGAGTCAGAAGACTGCCACTGGGTTATCATCCTACGCATGGGAAGACAGTGCATAGCATCTAATAGAATAACCAGAATTTCCCAGTGATTTAAATCTCTCGCATCACTAATTACAAACCTTTACATTAACCTGTGTATCATGTCAACACTGACTTTCACTGAGGACATACTTTCAGATTGCAAAATGTGCTAATTGTCTAGCACTTATATATTGAGCTTTGAAAGTGTTACGATATCCTGTTGATGGGAATCTAAGAATTTATGCTAGTGAATAATGAAAGCACAATGAAATACCAACAATGCACAGTTATTATTAACATTATTAAAATTATTTTCCATCAAGTCATTTCTAGTAAGTCTCTTTTTGGCCCAGTCTAATATTTTCCAGAAAGTTAATATATATTTTGAATATCAAAATATTTTCATCTGTACCATAATTATATGGATATTGTTGCCACAAGTATTTCTTAGTTATGTATTAGGAACTAGTCATTTTATTTATTTATTTTTAATTTGTACCTCTTTATGAGATACATTATGGTAATTTGCTACAATGTATAATAATCAAGCCAGAGTAATAAGCATTTTCATCTCTTGAACAGTTAATCACTTGTATGTGTTAGGGGTTTTGTAGTCTTCCAGTCATCATGAGATAGATCAGAGGTTGTTTTTTTTCTTTCTTTTGTTTTTCAGAGGTTGTTTTGCTGGGTATTCATTGTGCTAAAGAGAAAACAGGGATAATTCCGTATCTCTGCATTTTGGAGCTTCTCCCTGAATTTCTCTCTTTCCCTCCTCCCTCATATTTCCCGTCTCCATAGTGACCACTAAGGAATTGTTCATTCATAGTGAGAGGAGAAAAAAGTAAATTCTAGAATTTGGCACGTAGATTTGGTGTTCTCAATTATTCTTGTCCTCAGTGTTTTGGATGAAAATACCACAAGACTCCAA
>NDGN011532838.1:1230-20684 GCA_002564285.1 Tympanoctomys barrerae
TCCTTCCTTCTTTCCTTCCTTCCTTCCTTCCTTCCTTCCTTCCTTCCTTCCTTCCTTCCTTTTATTTTGTTGGCTTTTTGAGACAGGGTCTTACTGTGTACTTCAGCTTGGCATTAAACTGACTGTGTAGCCAAGGCTGTCCTCGAATTGGCAGCAATCCTCCTGCCTCAGCTTCTTAAGTGCTGGGATTACAGGCACTGACCAGGACACTCAATGTGGAGGATTTCTTTAAGTCATGGTGTCAGAATATTCCTGGGCTTATATTGACATAGGTGACTTATTATACCACCAATCTTCAAGATAAAAAATGACCTGTGGACTGTAGAACTCAAACTTATAACTTCAGTCACTGCCTGTCACTGGCAGTGTACTGTAGCCAGAAGAATGAGCAGGCAGGAAGGTTCTTGCTGAACCAAGAGTCAGCAATTCTGGCCTGATTAAATGCAAATGAATGAAAACAGCTATTAATTTACTCTAGTCTGGTGATGTAAGACTTTTGGCATAACTCTACCCAAATCCTCACAACATAAGACTTTTAAAAATGCAAGCTTTTATTTCATTAAACAGCTCAGGAGAATTAAAGATCAAAGCATGTCCAATTTGGCTTTCATTCAAGGTGGGTTGAGTGCAAAAGTATCAGTCAGGTGTTTAGATTAAAGGTCAACAACCCCCCAGTTATAGATCTTAGGAGACCAGCCTGTAAGAGTGGCTATTCAAACAAAATGTAAGACAGAAAGACAAACTGTCAAATGCAATAAGAAGAGAAATCCTTTCTATTGCTTAATTTTTCTCTTAGGGAGCCTCTGGCGTTGATTTATTTGTACCTCATTATTTCATTTGCCATGATTGGATAAGTCAATATGTGTTTGCACTGGAGTGCTCAGGAAATTAGCAATTGAGTAATTATCACAGATTCAGGGATCTATGCTGGGTAAGTGTATTCAGTAGGAGAGGATAGCTTCTCTCTCCCTATGTCCCACAGGGCAGTTTGCTTATACCATTTCTCCAAGTTTTCCCACTTGAGACCACCTCCCAGTTTATGACCAACCTGGTATTTGCTTATCTTTCTTTTCCTATTCAGTGCATTTGCTTCAGTTAAATGAATCACTAGAGTAGCACAACTAAAGCAGCATTTTGCTGTGTGAGCCAAGCATTGGAGGGCAGCAGCAAGCTGAGTTAGAGGCATTTTCTTTCTCTGTCTTTGGCAAATTTGAGAAAAATGTCATGCAGCAATAAAAAATGCAATGTGTAATGAAATTTTCAGCTGGGAAAAATGAGAATCAGTGAGATTAAGCAATGTGGTTAAGATTAGACAGCTAAGGAGAGCTAAGTCATATATACATTTGACATAGTGCACTCCTGTGCTGTTGCTGAAAGTTAACCTGAATGCTAATTCTGTTTCTACTAACCTGAGTAGTACTCACATCACACACACTGGGAACTGAATATTAGGAGTTTATAATTCATGTCCAGAAGCTGGTAGGTCAGCTTCATGTTCTGTCTTTTTGGTTTATTTGGTAGTTGATAGTAGATATGCTCGAGTGAAAGAACATAGTGTACAGAAGGAAAAAGGAATGCTAATTTGGAGATTACAAATTCATATTATTAGCTAATTTATACAATTACATAATTTAAATATATTTTATTGTTTTAAAGAAGTAATTGTGGGGCTGGATATATATAGCTCAGTGGCAGAGCATATGAATAGCATATGTTAGGCTCCAGGTGCGATCCTCAGCACTAAGAACAATAAAAGCAATTGTGAGAAGTAACTGCTTGATTATTTTAAAAATGTCACCTGTTGCAATGGAATTCATGAAATAAAAACAAAGTTTTTGATTTTGGAACCCAAATACCCATAATAAGCAAAGTGATCTCAAGAAAAAAAATAAAGCTAAAGGGATCAGACCACTTACTTTCAAAACAAAATTCAAAGCTGTAGAAGTCAAAGCAGAATAATAGTGGTGCTAAAAACAGACTCACATACCAGTAGAACAGAACTGAGAACTTATAAATAAGCTCATGTATATATAATCAACTAAATTTCTACAAAGGTACCAACAATAGACATGGGGAAAGAGAGTCTCTTTACTAAATGGTATTAGGGAAACTGGATACTCATGTGCAAAAGAATGGGTGATTTCAGAGCCTTAGCTTATACCTACCATGTACAAAAATTAACTAGGAGAGGATTATAGACTTAAGCAGATGACTTGAAATAATAAAAAAAATCTAAGAAGAAAATATGGAGGAAATGTTCCATGACATCAATGTTGGCGATGACTTTATAAATACGACTCCAAAAGTAAAGACCACTATCTGAGTTACTTTACTCTCATTGCTGAGACAAAATAATCAATACTCAAAATTAAGAAAAGAAAGGTTTATTTAGCTCTCAGTTGGTGGAGGTTTCAGTCTATACATGGCTGGCTACAAGGCAGAGTGGCTCTGGGAAAAGGGCAACAGTTCATGGTGTAGAAAACAGCAAAAGCAACCAGTACAAAAAGGGAGGAGCAGCAGAGGGCAAGCCTCTTTCCTTCCCTCATACTGTATGCAAGCTGTACATGCCAGGGCGGGTGTAACACTCACACCCACAGTCCCAGCATTGGACCACAAACCAATACAAAAACCCTAGAAGCCTGCATGAGGCTTTGGGGAGATATCCAGACACAAACCCTAACAGCCACAGAAATAAAAATAACAATAAACAAAATTGGACTGAATAAAACTAAGGAGTTTCTGAACAGAAATATGAATAATAAATAAAATAAAAGGGAAATGTATGAAATAGAAAATATTTATAGAAGCATTGATCTTATGAGGACTAATTCAAAATATGTAGGAATTCATGAACTCTATAGCAAGAAATTAAATAACCCAATAAAATAGGAAAAAAATAATTGACTATGTTTTTCTGCCTAAGACATGTGAAATGGTTAGTAGATCAATAAGTAAAGTATTCAAAAATCACTAATCATAAGGAAATTCAGATCAAAACCACAATGAGATATTATCTCTTACCTTTTAGGATGGCTATTATCAAAAAGTCAGATGATAAGAGTTGGTGAGGCTGAGGAGAACCAGGAACTTTTATACCCTGTTGGTGGGATTGGAAATCAGTACAGCCTTTACGAAAAATGGCATAAAGTTTCCTGAAGAAACTGAAAACAGAGCTACCACATGATCCAGCAATTTAATTTCTGGAAACATATACAGGGACTGAGATCAGTAACTTGAAGAGGTGTCTGCATTGAAGCATTATGTACAAAAACCCAGAAA
The DNA here is from genome assembly GCA_002564285.1 of Tympanoctomys barrerae. Taxonomy (NCBI): domain Eukaryota; kingdom Metazoa; phylum Chordata; class Mammalia; order Rodentia; family Octodontidae; genus Tympanoctomys; species Tympanoctomys barrerae. The sequence goes on from NDGN011532838.1 coordinate 4,510, forward strand.
TGGAAGTAACTTAAATTTCTACTGATGGATGGTTAAAGACAGGGTGACATTCCCAGCCCTGCCAAAGAAGGAAATCCTGCTACCTGTGGCAATATGGAAATAAATGAAATAGTCCAGATGCAGAAGGACACTTTCTGATTTCACTGTTATGTGGAATTTTTAAAAAATGAACTTGCAGAATGGTGATTTCGAGTCTGAGTGGAAGATGATGGAGAAATATTGGCCAAAGGACCTGAGCTTTCATTTGTAATGTGAAAAGTTCTGGTAGTTTTATGTATAGAGAGTGATCATAATTGGTATTACTACATTATGTATGTGAAAAGTGTGAAATTTGCAAAGAGTGTAGCTCTTAAATATTCTGACTACAACAAAAAAGTAACTGCATGAGGTTTAGAATTTGATAACTGTGGCAATCAACTCACAATATACACAATAGGGCTGGGGAGATTGCTTAGTAGAATAAATGCTTGCCTGGCAAGCGCAAGGGCCTGAATTCAATCCCTGGTTCTGGAAAAAAAAAAAAAAAAAAAATATATATATATATATATATATATATTTACAATATAATGAAACATCATGTTGTACACCTTAAGTATATAAATGTATATTTGTCAAAATAAATACATAAAATAAACTTTTATAAGTTTGCATAGTTATTAAACTTTGAAATAGCTTTCACTTGTATGTGATAATTTTGAGATAAGCTTGTTTACTCATTTGCAAATGGACCATTTTTCCCCAAATTGTGAAGCATTAGGCTTGACATGATTCTAGAATTTAATTCAAAATTCTCGATTTATAGATGAAGAAACAGAGTTTATAAGTTTGAGTGACTTGTTCAAGGCCAAAGGTTATGGTTAAATTGGGATCAGAACCTAGATAATTATTTAAAAAGTAAAAATTGAATACAATCTAACTTTAATATCTGGGTAATATTTGAAATGAGAATTATGGAAAAGTTATGTAATTTCTCTTAATGAAAAACTGAAAAATATATGCATTTCCTTAAATATATATATATACATATATATATATATATATATATATATATATATATGAAAACCAAACTCAAAAAGATTAAGTGGGAACAGTAGATGGTTCATAGCAATAACTCCTATCTTTCCCTCCCTTTTGATTCATGCCATTTAGCCACTTTGAGTGCCATCTCTCTGATGCGGATCCTAGTCAAGTGACTTGCTTTGATCATTAGAATGTTGGTAGATGTAATGTCAAAATTGAATTGGAAAAATGTTTGCCCACTTTTATTTGTTTTATAGCCCTTTTCTGTCACCATGGGAAAGATATGAGTGAATTGGCCTGTTGGAGACTGCAATATATGGAGTTCAGTCGCATTACCCTAGCAAATTATTATTATTATTATTATTATTATTATTATTATTTTGGCAGAACTGAGGATTGAACTCAGGCCCTTGCACTTGCAAGCCAAGTGCTTATTCTACTGAGCTATCTCTCCAGCCCCTCTAGCAAAGTATTGAAGCTATTGTATTTCATCCAAAAGCCAGCTGGCTTTCAGATGTGTAGTGAGCCTGACTAGTTCACCTGAACTTGCAACCTTGTAAACTCCATAAGTGTTTTTTGTTGTGTGTCATTGATATTTTATGGTTATTAGCTATGTGATATTATTATAGGAACAGCTAACCAAATAGTGGCAACAGTTCCAAGAAAGACCTAAAACTGAACCAAAATCTTCTATCATTAAGCCTAGTGCTTATGTCATCTAATCCAGTCTCATCTTTTATCATTTGCATATGTTGTTGCCCTCTGGCTGGAAATCCCATTTCTGCTTGGTCCCTGGGTAAACACTACTCTTCCTGGTAATCTGAACAACTAATTTGAAGACAGCACAATGTGATACAGCAACCATTGTTGAATTCCTATTACTTTGTTTAGTAAAATCTTGTATCATTTCTAAAAATAAATACACAAATAAGTAAAAAATAGGGGCCAGTCAAATAGCTCAGTGGATTAAAACACCTGCAAGCAGGCTCAGGGGCCAGGGATTCAATCTCTAGGCCTGCCATGACAGCCCTGCCCTCAGGGAGAGCTGAGGGCCATTGAGAATGGGCATGTGGTACACTCCTGTAATCCCAGCTCTTGGGAGGCTGTAAACAGGCAGGTCACTATGAGTCTGATCTAGTAGTGAGACCCTGAACACCCTGTCGACCCTTCCCTAAAATACAAAATAAATAAATAAATAAATAAATAAATAAATGAAAATTAAAACCCAGTTTAGTGCCATCATCCTTTCTGATCCTCCCAAGAAACTTAACCATACTCCTTTTTATGTATTTATTGCTTTAGCAATCACAATGTAGTCCAATTAATCATTTATGTGTATTTCTCCAGGAAATATGTTTTTCTGAAATCTCTTACAACCTATTACAGTAACTTATTATTTTTGGATTCTGTTAAGTGATATGAAGAAACTATAAAAAAAGAAACAAGTGATTGCTTGATGAAATATTTCAAGAGTATTTCTGCTGTAGTCATGCCTTCTGTATTAGTTATGATTCCTAGGTCAGGTAATAGGTTCAAGAAAAAATATTTATTAATTCTTCATATTTTTATAAAAATATGTCAGTGATCTCTATAAATAACATAGACCATGTCCCTACTTTTATACAGAAAAGCAATTAACAAAAGGAAAACCATACATATAATACATGTTGGTATAATATATTTAGATTGTAATATATATATATTCCCCAAGAGGATTATAAAATGCATGTACTATAAATGTGTACTAATAAAGAAATAGCAAATCAGGTACTTACAGATGGAAAGAAAAGGAACAGTTGGTGTGATGTGATACCAAGCCAGATGAAGAGGCACCTTTTGATAAGGCACTCAGATCTATTGACATATTTGTGGATATTCAAGGAGAAACAGATTTCTTTTCCTGATTTTAAGGTACTATTTTATCTTAGCTGGATTATACATTTTCTGAGGCAAAGAGTCCATTCATTATTCTTTATATTGCCTATAGACTATAGTACACAGAGAACTTGTTGGTTGATTTATTAATCTGATAATGAAGGGTACAAAAAGGTCACTATGTATGTGTGGGGTCTTCCCTTCAGATTTCCAAATTTATACTACTTGCTTGGAGGATTTCTATGAGTCTATAAATTCTACAAATAGGTTTCATATTCCTGATAATACTTTTTGGGTTCTTCTGAAGTTTCCCACTTAAAAATAGTCACAGCTTTATTTTGAAGATATATGTCCAAGCAAAAATCTTGAATGCTATGAATGTTGACTGTAATTTCTCCTGGGGAATTTAAGGATGTATTTGGTCTTGTCCTATTGTTTGTGGTATGAGACAAAATAAATAGAATGGGTCCTCAAATCTCTCATTTGGTTTCATCTGTCTTTCATTCATCTTGTTACTGCAGTTCTGAAATTACAGGAATGTAGAGAATTTTGATTTACCAAATAATTACAGAGCATTGATACTTATTGGTCATTATGCTGAGGGATTTATATATACGTTATCTCATAATTGCCTAATGATAATGTTATGAGTGGTTCTTATTTCCATTTGCACTTGTAAGGAAAATGAGATCCAGAGTTTAAGTAATTTGCTCAGGATCACAGTGCTTAGTTATGTAGCAGGGACAAAATGCAAAGTCAAGATTTCTGGCTTAGGACAGGATTTGGAGATCATCTTTTTCCTTTGTTCCCCCCCCCCCACCTCCCCACCCCCGGCAAATGTTTATCAAGTGCCAGCCTTCATATTAGATTAAAAATTTGATTGAAATACCATGAGGAAGTTCTTATAAAGTGCTTTCCATGCTATCTCATGAACCTCAGAGAGAGATGGAGAAAAGAAAATAAAAAAAGGAAGTGTGGGTGTGAGATAATAGGTGCATCAGCTTGCCTGTTTAGTAGAGAAATTTTTGTGTTAAATTCCCAGAAGAGATAATTGTTTCCAGTTATCTCCTCCCACCAATAGGGGTGGACCTTAGTAATGGGTTGACCAGAGAACCCAGGCAATAAGCCCTGTACAGTGTGCTGCACATGTAGTTTTTATGCTCTGTGTGAACTTCTCTGTACACTTTGGAGTGGGACATCCAGTTAAGTTTTTCACATGAGCCTTTAGGGGAGACTAGTCAGGTAAACGTGTTTTATGAAGCTTGATTTTCTATTATCATTTAGTTTTATGTATTCAAACTTTCCTCTAATACACATAATTGCTGAATGAAAATGGCTGTAGAGCAGCCATAAATTATGGCTTTTAGAGGAATGAGCATTGCAATTAATGTTGCAAGACAGTTTCCATTTTAATTCTGTGTTTTCACATCCTTGTGATTTTCCTAGGTGTGTGTCTGTTGGGGTAGGGATGAGGGCATGAAAGAGAAGAAGAATTTTCTTTTGAGCTAAAATTTTCCAAGATTTGACTCAGCCCAAGGTGATTTTCAAAAATGAAACAGTTGCACAAATACTACCATTTATTAATGTATTTTGAAAATGCTGTTCAAAGTCATTCCAAGTATTATTAATGCAGAAAATTTCCAAATATGAATGGCTATTAAATCTTGTCACCACATGTCTTTTGTCTTAAAAATGATATCCAAGTAAAATTTTAAGAGATTACAATTCTCAAGGGCAATTTAGCTACAATTACATTAAAGCATTTAGTGTAAAAATGGTTAATCATTATTATAGCTTTATTGTAATATCTGATTGGCACAACTTTTCAGAGATAAAATAAATATTTAGGTTAACTTTATAATTTTTAAATTTGCAATTAACTTTAAGGTGATAAATTACATTTAAAAATAATATCTATGCTTTTGGAGCTACTTTAACTATCTTTTTTTAAGGTTAACTCTAAGTGTGTCTCATGTTAATAACACAGTGTTGCGACTTTCTAAAATATTACTTTTTTTTTTTTTTTAGCAAAAACAGCTTTTGATGATCAGAATTTCCAATAATTATAAAAAACCAAAACTGATTTTTGCTGTATCTAAGGATCTCTATCTACAACTTGGGGCACATATTTAAATACATTATTGATCTATTGGTTTCTGTCTAATATGTTTTCAACTATTGATAACAGTTTGTATTCTAGAAACACAGTCTTCCCTGCATCTATTTTTTTATCTTGTATTTATAATCTTAGATGATTTATTTAAGTGCTAAAACTATTAGTATATGCTCTCACTAAGCTCAGAAAATGTACAATATTATAAAAATGTGATACAAATGACAATATTGTTATCATTACAACTAATTAAATAATTTGGTTGTTTGAAATGATAAGGACGTATTATTGAGAGATGACTCGTCAGGTCAGTCACTCTGTCTGAGCTTTTGCATTTGGCTGGGATCTTGGTATTCTATTCCTATGTGAATTACATCTTCACCAGAGGACTGTTTCACATTGAATAACCTCTTGGTGCTTTAGAACCTTATACCTATTATTCCATTCATACAGTATTTTATGATCTTATCTGATTTTGTCATCCTAATTACTTTTTGAATATTATCTCTATAGTCTTTGAATCTTAAATATTATCTTTAGAGACTTTGAATTTTATTCTTTTACTCCTGTGATTACAAATGAAGCATATTATAAAAAATGACTTGATGTTTTATCATGGCAAAATATGCTCTGGAACAGACGCAGGCATATATATATATATATATATATATATATACACACAAATAACATATATATGTTATATACTATATTACATATGCTTCATGCTTCTCATATATGTATAAATACATATATAGTATAAATATACAAAATATAATATACTATGATACATATGATATATAATTATAACATATCTATTATATACATATATATTGAATGAGAAATTTATGTATATATTTCTTTTTTTCTGAATCTAAAAGAAAAAGTTTATCACTGCAAAAAATCCCAGCTCTACATTTCAGAAGACCTATTCTTATAGAAGGTATGAATATATTTAATAACCATGAGATTTACAACAATGAATTGTCATAGACATGTGAAAACTTGTTGCTTAACTTAGTTTGGTACTAAGAGCATCTTTTAGAGAGAAAATATTATGGTTTTATTTATAGAAAACATAACTTTTTGATGATGACCAAAGTAAACATATCACAATAATATATTTAATGTTCACTGGGATGCTTTCCATAGGCTATGGGAACCAGTGGGTTTTCCTCAATGAAATAAAGCTGAAATAAGAGTTTTCAATGCAGCTGCTTCTTTATTCACCAAGGAAGCCCTACCCAATAGTTCTCCAAAGCCTAAAGGGTTCCCTTTCAATTATCTTAAGAAATGTTTGATGAAATATGATAATCAGATCATAAAAATTAACACATTACTTTTGAACAATGAATGGCCCCAAGTTATTGTACACAGACAATAATATGCCTTACACTTATAAAATCCATTTTAATATCTTTTGACCAGATGGCAACTTGGGGGAAAGTAAATCCTTAATTTTGATGACATTTATCTAAAAATCACCACTGGTCAGATAACTCAGCAGATTAAAGCAGGGACTGGGGTTCAATCCCCAGCCTGCTGTGCCAGCCCTGCCCTCAGGGTACACTGAAAAGGCCATTGAGACTGGGCGTGGTGGTGCGTGCCTGTAATCCCAGAGCTAGGGAGGCTGAAAACAAGAGCATCACTATGAGTCTGATCTACATAGTGAGACCCTGAAGACCTTGTACTAAATACATAAAAAAACACCACAACATCCAAAAAAACAACTTAAATTATAGATATGTGTTTCAGAATGCCCCAAACACTAATGGACAAAAACAGAGTGAGCTCAAATGAAGCAGCTGTTTACAGATTAAACACAGACAACAAATGCACATAAGACAATTTGTTTATAAAATCAGAGTGCACTCCGATATATTTGGTCAGTTTGAATTATATTAACTCTTCTATAGTTTCTAAGTATTTAAACTTTAAATAGACTTGACTATAGAGAAATCTCTTGTAACAGTAATCAGAAGGAATAAAATGTTTAATGTCCCTGAAAGCAAAGCCAGTTGTTAAGATGGGCCCTACGTTTATGGTTTATCTGACTGAAATATCCACCCATACAGTTTACTCGTTTTTGCTTGCTCTGATAGCTGTAGTAGTTGGATATTCACAGCTGATGGCCGAAACAGCTATTTGAGAGCCAAAACTGCTATTTCTTCTAATTTTAACTATTTTTAGAGGAGTGAGCAGGCCAAGTTTGGGTGTAGAAAGAGATTATCTCTGAGCATAGTGGCCACCTGCAAGAAGTTCTAAGAGAAATCATGAGGAGAGGCAGCCCTCTGGGGGCTGGGCCTGTGCCTAATGTTAAATATTTGTTCTCATTTAAAACTTATTTGACTCATAAGGTTACTTAAGAATGTTTAGTTTTACCAGTGAACTCAGTTGCTTTACAAAAATTAGTCATCTGCCCTGTGCTATACAACCAGCCAACATCATTCTTGAGGAGAGAAGAGAAACTAATTTCCACATCTGCTAAATAAATGACGAAAAGGCAGATTATCTTGGACTGAAATGAGATGTCTGTTTTTTTGAGGGCTTCAGGATTAAATCTAGACCAGTTCTTTTAGAGTATGGCCCATACATAAGTGAAGATAAATTTTACTCTGAAAAGGTGCCAGGGAGAAGAAACTTGCCATTCTGCAAACTTGGTCTTAATGTTTAGCAGCTGTTGAGGGAGAGAACTGTCTTGGATCCAACACTACTATGAACTGTGTGATTTATCAGGGGCAGGGAAGTTAAAATAGGACAGAAAAGTAACTTCAAGTAAAAACTAAATCCTAAGCAGCTCAGGCAGAGAGAGAGAAGACCAAGAGCTTTCCCATGGTGGGTCTCTAATCCTTAGCAAAACAGGCCTCCAGAGACAAAAAATATTATCTCCAACTGTATTGCCAAACAGAAAATGAAACCAATAATCAAAGGTCCTGAACAGCTGTTTTTAACCTTTTGAAAGGGAATGAGAGAGAAAATGCAAGTGTTCCAATTATATTGCTTAAGGCTTATTTTCTAAAAAATGGCCTTAATTGACAGTTCTATAATCCAAGCCTACAAAAGAGATTTATTGCATCTGGGGACTGACAAAGGCAGGTGTAGTCCAGAAGAAATCTGGCCCTACAACAAGACATTTAAGATTCTCTATCCAGTATCCTCTATAGCAGTGCTGGCTAGGTTCTATTTACATCCGTTCTGAATATATGCACACCTGGGTATCTATAATGCACTTGAGAAACTCATAGATTAAAGTCTACTCATTGCCTCTTGTTAGAAGTCCATGTTTGACTTAAGAGTAGCGCTACATCCCTCTAAGCTAGTTTATACATCCGAGTAAGTCCTCTAAACACCAAAATGTACTTATCAGGACTATCTGAAAACTCTCCTAGGTCTTGGCTGATCTGCTTTAGGTCACAGGGAAAAAGACATGTGAATGCTTCTAGTTGTAAGCCTCCCCATTTACTTTCTGTAAGAGATATTGAGGAACGATGGATGGATACAACCTTAAGGAGACTTCAATTATGACTGGCCTAGAAATTACACCCTCAAGACCTGAAGAGGAAGCAGGGCAAGCCTCAGATTCAGTAATAGTGAGGGAGGTTTTGATTAAGGTTGTCTTGGATATTTCTCTCTTAGGTTCCAAAGGTCAAAGAAGAGTAGCTGTAGGCTCAGTTACAGTGAATGCCTCAAGGAGCATAGGCGTCTGGTTTTCCTGTGGCTCACATTTATATTTGAACACAAACAAACATTATTTCTTTAGTGCAAAGAAAGTCTGAACATAGGCAACCTTTGCCCTCTTTCTTACTGTGCAATTCTAGTGCAATGGCATCAGAGCCAATATTTCCTTTTGCATTAGCAGTCGTGTTTAAGAAGGAAGAATTGCTTAGCACCAAGTCTCTGCTTTCTCTTTGAGAGAGGGCTCTAAAGATCCCTGTTTTATTTGTTTTGACACCAATGATTTTTTATAATTTTAACTTCTTATTTAGGGGTCATATATTAACACGTAACAGTTCAGTAACTGTTCCATTGGGTTAACATAATTTGAGTTAGCATGGACTCCAGGAGTCCCATTGTAAAGAGTCCCTGCACTTGAGACATTTTTCTCACCACAGCCTCTCCTGTACCTGGGTCTACAGGCATGCACCCCCATGCCTGGCGCAGCAGAGGGAAGTAGGGAAAGGGAGGCTGCTTTTCTGTCACACGGCTCTATCACTGGCCTCCACAGCCATCTTGTGGCAATTGTGTGACATTCTTATAAAATTCCTAGAAATGAGGTAATGTGATTACTGTGAAAACCTGAAAAGTATATAATTTGGAAGCAAAGTTTAGGCCAGTAGCAATATCTTGTTGGTCCAGACTTAAGAGTCTAGGGTGCCAGTTGTGAGCTCACAATTAAAGCTTCCTTTTTTCTCCACATTCATCTCTCTTGTGGGGGCTTATTTTTGCTTGCTGTCACCTGCTGCTACAAAGATTCCTAATGTTTCATCTTTAAATAGTCTGGAAGTATAGACTGAGGAATTAAAAAAGTCTCACTTGGCTCCGGGTCTCCCCCAGGAGCCTTGAAGCATGGTGGGCAGTTTTTCCTTTTCTTTATATTTAACCTTGGGATACTCGTACTTAATAGATATAAAACAGATTTTACTTTTTTCTATGCAGAGAAATGACAGGAGAAATAGTTTTCCTCTACCATAAGCTTCTTCTAAATATTTTATCCTCCTCTTCCTCTTCCTTCTTCTTTTCTTTCTTCTCCTCCTCCTCTTCCTCCTCCCCCATCTTCTCCTTCTCCTCCTTCTTCTTCTCTTTCTCCCTCTTCCATTGTTCAAATTTTAAATATCCAAAGTTCCCACTTGCAAGAATAACAATTGTGCTTAATTATTTAATGCAGTTATGTTGGTGATACAGCTAGCTGGCACTGTGTGCTTTGTCTTCTTTAAAAGAGATTTTAAAGAAAAAGATTATCTCTTGTTTTCATCCAAGAGAAATTCTTACTTGCATCAAAAGCACTAGCCTTGGCTCCACATCAGACATCTCCAGAATTATCACACAAGATCTCAAACACCATCAAAATGGTCTTAGTAAGTCTACCAGGGAAGGAAGAGTGCTGTGGGTTGAGGTCATGTTAGGCACTAGTTATTAAGGACACCTGCAGTGAGGCCCAATTTCCTGCCAGGTGTTGTAGCCCACAGAATAAAGGAAGAGAAAGAAAGTAAAAGTGAGAACAAGAGCAAGGGAGTGGGAGAGGGACAGAGAGAAGGACAGTACAGGGAGATGCAAGATGACCAGTTGTTCATGAGAAACAAAAGACCACATACTTTTTATTAATGCCCCAGATACATTATTTCTTATATTATTATTTTTTATGTATTTAGTATAGGGCCTACAAGGTCTTACTATACAGATCAGACTCATAGTGATCCTCCTGTTTTCAACCTCCCAAGTGTTGGCATTACAGGCAGGCACTACTATGCCCAGTCTGACAATTGCCCTCTCAGCATGCACCAGGGGTTGGGCTGACATACACACATTACTTTTGTAAATTTTATTTTTAAGAGGAAAAAAACCAAAATTTGAAAACAAGATAATAGGATGATAACAATGGTTAATATATTTTGTATTTTTATCTTTAAATTAATTCCTCAAAGTATAAGATATTGGCATAAGTTTTCAAACAATATTAGCACATATCTTTCTTTTCTTTTTTTTTTTTTTTTTTTTTTTTTTTTCGGAACCGGGGATTGAACTCAGACACTTGGGCTTGCCAGGCAAGCGCTTATTCTACTAAGCCATCTCCCCGGCCCCTATATCTTTCTTTTTAATGAACTAAGAATATTAGTAATATGACTATCTTAACTATCATACCTATATATCTATGTCTTTCTTTTCCTCTTTTTCTCATCCCAGTTTCTGTTTCCTTTTGAGGAGTTTCTTCCCACTTTCCAATATCTGTTGTACATTTTGGATCTTATTTGCTCTTTCAACTTCTCACACTAGGGAAGCAATATGATATTTGCACATCTCAGATGCCCATTTTTGGTTTGAGTCTTTAAATTTTGGAGATCTGAGGGTTTTTTTTTGGGGGGGGTTCTCTATATGTTCATGATAGTAACCTTTTGTCTGAGGAACAGTTAGATAACATTTTTTTCTCACATTGTGGGTTGTCTATTCTTTCTGTTGATGGTTTCTCTTGATGTGTGAAATCTTTTATTAAGATGAGATCCCAGTTATTGATTCTTTGATAGTTCCTGTATGATGAAGATTTTCTTCATAAAATCTTTGCATAAACCAATAACTTTAAGAGATTTACTTATTCCATATTTCATCAAGTTTAATACTTCTGTCTTAATATTTAGATCTTTGTTCCATTTTGAATTTAGTCTAGTATTCTAGTATATGGTAAAAGATAATGGGTCCAATTTTCATCTTTGACATATGCAGAGCCAGTTTTTACAGAACATTTATTAAAGAGGATAGCTTTCTTCCAATGAATGTGTTTGACAACTTTGCCAAAAATAAAGTGGCTGAGTGTGTCTGCAGTTGTTCCTGCATCTTTTAATCTGCTTCACTGATCTTTGGAAGTATGGCCCCTTGTCCTTTGTTGGTTCTTTCTACCCAAGAGCAAGGGCTACTTTTTCATTTTTTGATATCCTCTTTAATTTCCTTTTTCAGAGTCCTATAGTTTCAATGTGGAGGTCTTTTATATCCTGCATTCAATTGACTCCTAGGTATTTCATTTTGGGGAAGATGCTATTGTGAAAGGTGCTGCTTCCCAAATTTCTCTATCAGTGAGTTTAATATTCATTAACTATTCATAATATTCATATTTAATATACAGGAATGGTATCAATTTTTGAGTATTAATTTTGTATCCAACTCTGCTACGGACTTTGCTTATTAAATCTAGCAGTTTTTGTTGGAGTTTTGGGGGTCTTCTATGCATTGTATGATGTCATCTGCAAATAATAATTTAACCTCTTCCATTCCTATTTTATTTCTTTCTATTGTCTAATTGTTCTGGTTAAAGTTTCCAGGACTATGTTGAATAAGTATGGAGACATTGAACATACCTGTCTTGTTCCTAATTTTAGAGTGAGAGCTTATAATTTTTGTCCATTTAGTATTATGTTGGTTATTGGTTTGTCACAGATGGCTTTTATTATTTTGAGTTAATAATGATGAATTCCAATTTTCTGTAGGGTATTTTTTAAATCATGAATGAGTACTGTACCTTGTCAAAAGCTTTTTCAGCATCTATAGAGATGATCATATGATTTTGTCCTTTGCTCTGTTAATATGGTGTATTAAATTTATTGACTTGCATATCTTTAACCATCCCTCCATCCCTGGGATGAAGCGTACTTGGTTCTGGTGTATAATCTTGATGATTTTTCTGCATTCTGTTTACCAGGACCTTATTGAAGATTTTTGCATCTATGTTCATTAGTCCTGTAGTTCTCTTTCTTAGTTTTGTTATCAGGGTAATTCTTGCTTCTAGAAATTAATTTGGGAGGATTGCTTCCTTTTTAACTTCATTAAAGAGTTTGAGAAGTAGTGGTGTTAGGTCTTCTCTAAATTTCTTGTAGAATTCCATAGTGAATCTTTCAGGGTTGGGCCTTTTCTTTGTTGGTAGGTTTTAAATTACATATTCAATTTAATTAATTGATATTAGTTTATTTAGGAGTTTTATATCTTCTTGATTCAGTTTTGGTAATTCATATGTATCTAGGAATCTGTCCATTTTTTCCTGCATTTTTCCATCTTATTAGAATACAAATTTTCAAAGTAGGTGTAGATGATCTTCTGGATTTCTGCAAGACCTATTGTGATTTCACCCTTTTAATTCCTAATTGTGTTTATCTGAGTCTTTCCTTTTTTAGATAAGGTTGGATAAGGGTTTACTGATTTTATTTAATCTTTCAAAGAACCTACTCTTCAATTTGCTAATCCTTTGTATTCTGTTCTTAGCCCCAAATGTGTTAATTTTTGCTCTGTTCTTTATCATTTCCTCACTTATATGAGATTTTGGCTTACTTTTCTTTTTCTAGAAGTTTGAGGTTCACCATTAAGTTCTTTATTTGCATTTGCTCTGTTTTCTTGATATGGGTATTTACTGCTACAATCTCCTTTTTAGGACTGTTTTCACTGTGTCCCATAAATTTTGCTGTGTTGTCATTATCATTTAATTTTGGAAACTATTTAATTTCATCTGTGACTCATTCGTTGTTCAACAGGATGCTAGGTAACTTCCAAGTGTTAAAGAAGTTCTTTTTCTATGGATTTCCATTTTCACTGTACTATGGTCTGGTAAAATGCATGGGATAATTTAAGTTCCTTTGCATTTACTTCAGCATCTTCTATGAGTTAGTATGTGCTCAATTTTTTAGAATATATTGTGTGCAGCTTGGAAAAATGTGTATTATAGTGTTGTGGGGTGGAACACTCTGTAAACCTTTGCTAAGTCCATTTGTTCAAAAGTTTGGTTCAGTTCTGATATTTCATTGTTGATTCTTGTCTACTTCAGCTGTCTTTTTGTGACAGTGGTATTGAGATCACCCAACACAATTGTAAGAGTGCTTATTTGATTTTTCATGTCTGTTAATATTTGTTTTATATAGTTGAGTCCACTGGTGTTTGTTGCATACATATTTATGACTGTTATTTGTTCCTCTTGGATTGCTCCCTTTGCAAGGATATAGTGTCCTTCTTTATCTCTTTTTAATCGGTCTTGGATTGAAATTTATGTTGTCTGCAAACAATAGCTACCCTGCCTTTTTTCTGGGTTCCTGTTTGATGGAGTATTGGTCTTCATCCTTTGACTTTCAGTCTATGAATTTCTTTTTGAATGAAATGTGTTTCTTGTATACAGCATATTGACTGATCTTGCTTCTTGATCCATTCTACCAGTCTGTGTTGTTTGATTGGTGAATTGAGATTATTAACATTTATTGTTGTAACTGATATGTATTGACTTATCCTTGTCATGTTATTTTCCTGTTGTTGCTTCACCTTTTTCCCCCCCTCTCTCTGTTAATTATTTGGCTTGCCTGGTAGATTATTTCTGTTTGGGTTCATGGAGATTTAAGCCTTGTTATCTGTTTCTAGAGTGTATTTCAAAACATTTTGGAGTGCTGGTTTGGTATTCATAAATTTCCTCAGGTGTTCTTTGTCATGGAATATTTTATTTCTCCATTGGTTTTGAAAGATTGTTTTGCAGGGTCCATCAATCTGGGTTTAAGGTTGTTTTCCTTTAGTGATTTATTTCTTTTTCCTACATAGTGTATATTTTTTAACTTTATGTATTTGGTACATGGTCTCACTATGTAGCTCAGACTCATAGTGATCTTTCCATTTCAGTGTCCCCAGCCATGGGATTACAGGCATACACCACCACATCCTGTCTCGGTGGCTGGCACAGCATGCCCAGGGCAGGGATGGCATGGAATGTGGTACCAGGGATCGAATCTAGGTCTTTATGCTTGCCAGGCATGTTCTTAGACTGCTAAGCTATCTCTGCAGCCTGTCCTAGCAGATTTGAAGATTATATTCTTATTTTATATTTGTGAAATCTTGACTATGATGTACCTGGACATAGATGTTTATTATTTTTTAATTTTGTTTATCTTTTGCTTGTTTATTTGGTACAGTGTCTCTCTATGAAGCTCTGATTTATAATGATCCTCCTGTCTCAGCTTTCCCAGAAATGGCATTATAGGCATGCATCACCATGACTGGTTTCAGTGGCTGGCATGGTATGCCTGAGGTTCTGGGGCCAGCACAGCATACAGTACCAGGGATCAGGTGCTTAGACCACTGAGCTATCTCCCCAGCTCATGTAGATTGTTTTAGATTGTGGCTAAATGGGGTTCTATATGCCTCACTTAATTGTATGTCATTTTTTCCCACTACCAGGGACATTGTCTGTTATAATATGTGAACAATGTTTAAAAATTTAATATCATTTGTTTTATGACCTTTTTCTTTCACTCTGTTCAGTCTTAAGGTATTAATCTTTTCCTCATCTAGCAGCTGCTCAATTCACTTCTCATGGTCCCTTGCTATTCTTAAGACATCTTTCTTTTCATGATGGATTAACTACAAGCCTGTCTTCTATATCTAAGATCCTGTCCTCACATTTGCTTAATCCACTATGGATACTTTCAATGGGATTTTCATTCTCCTGAATATCTGCTTGCATCTCCTTCATGAATTTCATTTCTTTCTTATGCTGGGCATTCATGGATTCCATAATTTTCTTAAGCTGCTCTATTTTTTGTGTCTATCTGCTTTTGTGTCACTAAGCATGGTTTCCATTGTGGACAACATTTCTACAGTCATGTGAGAAATTAATTTTGATTTGATTTTTTTCTAGAGCTTTATTCAATTGTAGGTTTTTATCACTTCAGAGAAGCCAGGTGAGTTGCTTTCAGATTGTCCCGCACCCGAGTTTGCCTTTGGTGACCTGAATGTCTGGACTTGCATCTTGTTTAAGTGCCTTGTCATTTTTTAAAATTTTAATTCCTTGGGTGACACTTGTAAATTACCTGTGGTGGGCTGGTTTATTGCTAATATTTAGAATGCTTATGAAATGACTCCTTCTCTGAGATATCTTCTGGGAGTAACTGATTTTTGGGTTTTGAATCTGTTGCAAGATCCTACTTCTTAATTTGCTGGGGATAATAATTAACTTAACTTGCCTGTTTTCCCAAGTCCCTAGTTCTTTAACACTGTCTCAGTGTTTTCTATGACTCTTAATCTTAATGTTGGAATACCAGAAAGAGTAGCTGTGTAGAACAATTATGTCTTTTTTGGCTAAAGTGGTGCCATCAGCATTAACAATAGTGTTAATCACAGCCTAGAAAATGACAAATGAGGTAACCATTAATTTATCACTTTTAACTATATGAATTAGATTTGTGGTTATACAACAAAATCTAAAAGAGATTAGAAAATTAAAAACAGTATATATGTCCTAAATATGTCAATTTGGGAAATTGGCACAGAATACTGGAGGGACAGAATGCTGGAACAGTTCAAAAGAAGAATAGAAAAAACAATCACGAATGGGCTACAAACAATGCTGACACTCATAAAAACATGATCAAATGATGAAGGCAGGAGAGAGAGAGAAAGAGAGAGAGAGAGAGAGAGAGAGAGAGAGAGAGAGAGAGAGAGA
>NDGN011532842.1:1438-12631 GCA_002564285.1 Tympanoctomys barrerae
TTTCTTTCTTTCTTTCTTTCTTTCTTTCTTTCTTTTTGTGGAACCTGGGATTGAACTCAGGCCCTCGTGCTTGCCAGACAATGTCCATATAATTTCAGAGTCAATAAAAGTAAAATAAAATGTCGCAAGCTGCTTGGCACAAGTGTACACAAAATTTAGGGAATATGATTGTGGTTTTCATTATTATTCAGAGTGCAGAATGATTATAATTTTAATTACAGTGCATCCGTCTTTACTCTTGGGCTGAGAGGGAAAACTGGAATATCATTTGTGTCTGTCGCACCATCTACAAGGTAGGTATGAGTGTGTATGTGATTGTATGTCTGTGTGGTTTCAAAACTTTCCCAAAGCTCTCTGAGATCACGGGTAACAACATGTGCACTTCTCAGATGTCTGTGTACATTCATATTTTAACATGTGCATGTCCTGGGAGGTGAGGTGGCACAGTTCTGTAATCCCGGGGCATGAGGCAGGAGGCTCTCAGTGGTGAGAGGCCAGCCTGGACACAAAGTTGCTTCAAGACCAAGCGGATCTGCAGAGAAAACCCTGCCTTTGTTCTTATGTGTTTAGAGCAGGGCCTGCAGGCCTCAGCACACAGATCTGACTTGCAGTGATTCTCCTGTTTTCAGCTTTCCAAGTGCCCAGCATACAGGCACATGCCACCACGTCCAGTCTCAGCCACCCTCTCAGTGTGCCCTGGTGGTGGTCGGGCACGGCGCCCAGGAGGTCCAAACCCGCCCCCTGCAGCTGCCTAAGAGGTGCTTTCACCTGCTGAGCTATCTGGCCAGCCCTTCTTAACAACAAACAAGAACATAACTAGATGATGATGATGATGATGATGATGATGATTTTTCATGGTACTAGAAATTGAACTCAAGACCTTGCACTTGCCAGGCAAGTGTTTATTCTACTGAGCTCTCTCCTCACTCCCTTAACTAGACTGTTTATTTGGTTAATTTTTTGAAATCTGTCCCAGTTCTTCCAGAGTTACCACTGTTATGCCCTCTACTTTGAAAATAGAATAACAATTTATATATCTTTCCATTTAGTTTCCCCAGACCTATTTCTTAATCTGAAAATGGGGGATTATAACACCATTTTATGTCCATGCTAAAATAAAAGCAAGATAAAGATAAAAATTACATAATATGAATAATTTTGCATATGTCTTTTTATTTTATTATTATATTTCAATTTTACTATTATATTTTCAATTTCAAGTTTTTTGTAGTTTTTAGAGAAGAGTCTACAGGGTGTTCAGGGATCACTGTTAGATCGGACTCCTAGTGATTCTCCTGTTTACACCTTCCTAAGTGCTGGGATTACAGACGCATGCCACCATGCCCTGTCCCAATTGCCATCTCAAAGCACCCTGGGGGCAGGGCCAGCAGTGCAGGCCCTGGCGCCCACTTGCAGGTGCTTTAATCTGCTTAGCTGTTTGGCCGGCCCTCTGCATGTGTATTTTTAAATGGTACAAAATCAAATACACTAAACAGAGGAAAAAGACAGAAATCAAAGCAATAGATGCCAGGGCACTGACAATTCATGTTGTACAGTATTTATTCTATATCTTCTGAAATAAGTGTAAGGCATTTCAAAATCTTCATATCATCTAGCTACACTGAATGAGAAAATTTCTAATTTACATCAAATAATTACGAAACAAATTATAATAAATTAAAAGTGCAGAAATTAAAATGAAGTTCACAGTAAATGATTTCAGTTATCCTGGAGACCTTCTAATCCAAAACTGGTCTCCATTTTTTTCTTCAATATATCTATCACTTAATCTAATTAATGTATATCCATTTCTAGGCCATTTGCACTGGTACTTGGTTTACAAATAAATTTACTTTATGATTTGGGTGGAGGTCACGGCATTTCTGCTTGTATGGGGACAAACCCTGTTTCTGATGGCAAGTAGAAGATGGCTGTGTGTGCTTTGTCACTGGATGTGGAGTCTGGGATGGAAATCCAGATTTTGCCGAAAGCTTTGTAAATTGAATAGTTGCAAACAGAAGCTTTTGTAAACTGAGGTACTATTACATCTTCCTGGATACGCCTAGGTAATAAAAAGCACGGGTGCCACAAGAGACAGGGACTGCGCAGAGGGAAGACAATGCGAGATCAAGTGTGTCTAGACTGTGTCAAGCGTTTGTAACCAGCTTCTGCTCTTGGCCCAGGGTCGGCAGGTGGATCCACTCGAGTGTTTCTTGTCTCCATCACTGCCATGGACGGCCAGGGCGGAGGTAGGTGCCCCAGACACGGGGTGCTGGCTGTGCCAGAGTCCTGGTGGGTTAGCGTGGACATAGAGCTGATAACGGAGGCTCAGGTTTGTCTGGTTTAACACGGACCGTCTCAGTGTTGCTGTGGGAGCCGCCTGCACAGAGCACAAGAGAGCACTTCAGAGCCCCCAGTGCGTGCTGCTGGCTTCAGAGACTTGGCTACGCTAGAGACCCTCCCCAGAGGGAGCTTCTGGCTTCTTATGGGGGGCGTCTGCAGGAGTCAGGGCTGCCCAGTACTCTCCTGAAGAGCACAGGACACAGCACAGGACATGCTCTAGCTCCAAGCCAGCGCTGGTGAGACTGAGAGTTCCTGACTCAAGCAGGGCCACCAAGTCTGTGGGTCCCGCCTCCAGCACTTCAGGCTGCAGAAGCATCATTTTCTATTTTATGAACTGTGCGACTTCAGGCAGCACAAAGAAACTTTCCAACCTGATGCCACAATCCAGAGAGGGCTGGCAGATGTTTATCTCATCTGCCTTTTTCACCTTTGTTGAAGCATAATATCTTTCCAAAGGAATGGTAGGATAGTGTAGACTAATTCTCTGAAAAATGAATTGGACTTAGCCATAAGATATTTATGATAGGAGGATAAAGCATTTTTCTACTTGTCCTCCTATAGACTGATGGCTCTAGGACAGACGTGCACAGACTCGTGCCCACATTTAAAGAGCATTGACCAGTGAGGACTGAAGGGGGCTGCTCTTCCAGCTTCACTCTCTGAGACCACTTTCTCACTGGAAATCATAACTTATATCTCTTCTACTATAATGTGCATAAGTTTGAAATTTTAGAATGATTCTAGCTTTAAAAATATAAATTTGTATAGTATAGAGGGTTTCATATTATTTTAATTGTATATCTCAGTTACCATTTATTTTTATATTACAGTAAAAACATTCATTTATTTAGGAATTAGATATTTGTTAATCTTGGATATTTCCATCTGCATTTATAAAAGATTACGTGAAACTCACTTTCTGGTTACTACATGTAAATATCAGAAGATTCTTTGGAATTCTTTCACCAAAGTTAAAAGTTGAATTACATACCATTTCTTGGTTCTTAAGTGTCATGAACGCAAATTGTTGATGTGCTAGTGTCCCACCACTGCACCTCCTGAAATGGCAAGTCGATGGAAGCAAAAATGAGCACTGTCCAAGATTTTGATGTGGGAGTTTGTAAAGCAGAGAAAGTAGATACAAAACACACCTCTGAGGCCCCCGTGCTCCAACAGCCGCAGCCGAGGCTCGTGTGGACATTACAGCTGAGCACACACCGCGGCTTGCGGCTGCTGCGGGAGCCTGCTGTACAGATGCAGCCTGAAACCTGAGTGCGCAGGGGGTGAGAGCGAGGCGTGGCGGCCAGGGAGCGCGCTGCTCTCACACCCAGTAATAACAGGATTTCGGGAAAGCACTACCTATGACTCATCTCTATACAAAATGATGCTGTCCACAGTGAAGGGCCATTCTTTCTCCCATGGTAAATGTAAAGTTCAGCTTTAAAAAAATCTTAAAATTCTTTCACTATCAAAAAAATTCACAGTTATAATAGAGAATCACAAATTTCTGTTTATACCAACAGTTATGTAACAGACTCACTTTATGCTCAGTTTTTCCAAGAATATGTGTTTTTAACAAACACAAAAATAAAACAGAAAGGTACACTTCGGTGTCCTTGCACAGTCAGTGTGTGCAATGCAACATCAGCGACTGAACTAAAGAAGTGAAAGGTCATGGTGTGCGAGAGAGCTGAAACTCCACAGAAGCGCTCTCCAAGTTAAACTTGCGGGACACGACCTCCGCAACCACGAGCAAAACTTGCACCACTTCCCGAGGTTTCTAAAGAAAGGACGACGGTGAGGAGAGAAGAGCCGCGTAGGAAGCTCCTTGCCTTTCTTAATCCGGGTCTGTGCAAGTGTAGCGCTCTACAGCAAAGTCACTGTGGCCACACACATTTCTTTCCCATTCCAGGAGTGCAGCACCAATCAGTGTGCTGCAAAACAGAAGACTTCACAGTGCTTTTTTGAAAACTTACAAAGTTGATTATCTAGGATGGTGTGTGCCTTCTTTTAAACAGGGTCACTTTTAATGCTGCTGGTGACGTCCAGCCTGCTCCTGTGGCAGAATGTGTCCTCCCAGTCCAACTTCACCAATGAAACTGCGATCCAGCCCACACTGAAGCTGTCCGTCCTCGACCTGGCTGAGCGCGCAGGCCTCCTGTCCTACTACCTCCAGTCCCAGGCTGCTCAGCTCTACACGGAGTTTGTAAGTGCTCGGCTTCCTGCTCTTCTCAGGAGGGGCCGCCTCTGTCATGAAGGGAAAGGAGTAACATTGCGGCGTGGAAAGCTCATCTCTTAAGTGTAAATACTGGAGATTGGTGGGTTAAAAATCAGAGTGGCACAGCCCTGAAGAAGGAACAGTGCGTGAAATGTATGAATCTCCAAAAGCTAATAATGTTACAAGAAAACTTGCCTTACTTCATTTTATTTGTAAAATGTGGCTTCCTGGCGCAAACCCTTTGGATGCGGCCGAGCAGGCCTGCTGCTTTCTTCCGGCTGCATGCAGGCCCGGCCACGGGCTGCAGTCCCTGACGCTCTGCCTGTGTGGAACGCTGGATCAGCTTGGCAGTGAGCTGGGTGACTAAGCAGATTCGATGAGGCTGGTTTCTCATCAGATACAAAGAAATCTGAAATGATCCGTTCTCAGAGGCTACAAAAGGAAAGGAAGCGAGAGCAGATGTCCAGAGTGGGCGGCAACAGAAAGCTCGCTCGTTGCTGAGCCTGGTTCTTCCTTCCAGGTAGTCAGTTTAGCAGTGTGAGTTAGCTCTGACAGCTCAGGGAAGCCCTGGACAGCACTGTAGGAGGAGCGCACCCGCAAGGGACTGCGCAGAGCACTGGCGCACGTTGCTGGTATAGTCGCAACATACTGTGCTTCTGGGTATCAGTTTTTTCTCATTTTGAATTCTCAGCTTGTCCTGAGTAGTTCTTGAAATCTTCCTAAAATTCCTTTTCAAGTTTGCTTATTGTTGGTCTCTATAATCTCATATTTATTTAATCTCAATGTATTGTTCAGTACATTATAATTTTTTGTCTGCTTTATGATTTAAGTTTTCCAAAGTAAAAATTAGTATTTTGAACTCATAATAAATTGGTAAGAGCTGGGTGTGTGTATTTGGAGTTTGCTGAGAAAACAGCATAATTTTATATCTATGTAAAGAAATTATTTCAGTACGGACCCCAGAGAAGCAAGAGATTAAATAGATATATACATGTATAGATGCACATGCGTTATTAACTTTGATCTGGTGGTAGAACAAAGTCCCTTACGTAGTTTTTCTGATTTCTTCCGGTGTTACACATGTGAAGTCATGGAGGCCACCACACTTAGGGCACAGAGAGGGAAGGGGGTCGTAAGAAAACTGAGCGGAGAATAGTGAGATCACAGCACTAATGGGAAGAGCAGGCGAGGAGGCTTCTCAGCTCTGTGCCCTCCAGCTCTGGGCAGCCCTCCTTCAAAATCAACCGCACGTGGGTTAGAGGTAACCACAGCACGGGAATGGACCGCTCTGCTCACCGCAAAACCCACCGCATTTCCTACTGCTTCCAGGTACGCCTGTACCCCAAGGACACAGAACTCTCCTTTCAGAAGCTGAGAATGTGCCACACTGCGGTCATCCCCAGCCCACATGACAAGGAGACAACCTTGATGTTGCATGTGAGTTCATGCCCATCTCCACCCGGACCTTGAGCCAGGACCTGGCTTTCTACTCCTTAGACTGCGAGCAGCTCTCTGGTCACTGGGACAGGTGCTGAGTGCAGAGAAGAGCAAGCAGGAAGGGCCGGCCTGAAGAAGCTCACTGTATCTGGAAGACCTAGTGCTGAATAAATATGTGCGAGACTCGCAGTGAAAAATGCTCATGAGCATATCAGCCCACAGGGTCCCCCTAGGACGTCATGCAGGAGAGGTAGATGCAGTGTGTCCTAGGGCAGAACGCCTGACTCCTGCTGGGCAGCGCTCACAGTCCTGACCCTGCCCGCCCTGCACCGTCTCTTCTGCACTGTCCCCACACACCTCTGCTTCTTCTTGGGCTCCTCCAACGCCCACTTCTTCACTCTGCACTCACTCCCAGACCTGCCCTTGTCTTCCCAGAGCGTCACCCCACTACTCCTGTCCTGCTAAATGTCACCTCAGAGTGCTCACAGTTGTGACTCTCACCTGTTCTAATGCCAACAGAGAGGTCCTATCAAAACCTAAGACCTTCTCCATGTTCAGATTTTGTTATACCCTGGCTTTCTTGACTTTCTGACATAAACATGGTGCTAACATGATTGTAAGGAAAATTCTGGAATCTAGAGGAAAGCAAAAAGGAAAAATTATTATCAATCAAAAACCTGATTGGAAAATGCATTCATTTGAATCAACCATTTTTATGCATCTTCATGTGGCAATATTTAGGTGACTGCTTAATGTTTGAGTTTTTAGAACATTTACGTTCTACAGAAACATTTGCACATGGGAAGGGTGTTACAGCAGATCTAAGGTTAGTCTATCTGATAGAATGTCACATGTAACTAAACTGGCTATGTCTCGCTGCTATTGTGGCATACCCCACCCTGCATGCTCAGGACAAGGACTTGCTCATCCTGTCGATTCGCTTATTGCGCTCCTGGGAAGACCCTCTGAGCCACCTCATTGCTGAAGCACTTCGCCTGCCAAATATCACCCCAAGTTTCATGGAGAAAGCTGAGATCATCCAGGATAAAATGTCTGAACTTCTAGAAGGCCTGATGTGGATTGCCAGACGGGTGAGTGGCTTTGGCTGTGGGATTCCCTCTATGTTTTGAAATACAGCACCATCCCTGACTTTCAGGAACGGAATTTGTGCCGGAAGGTGCACCTTCTAGTCTGCTCTTCACAGAGAGGAGCCTTAGGAAGCAGTGCAGGTCCAGTGTCATCAAACTCGGGACTCAGTGCCGCGGGTGCCGCCTGCCTCGTGCGTCCCAAGGCTCCAGCACTGTGCCTTCACGCTGCTGGCTACACAGTTCCTCTGGGAGGAAATTCAGCGAGGAACACTCCAGAGAGCTGAGTTCCACAGTGCTCTAGAACTCCCACAGTGAGATTCTGGGCACAGCCTTTCCGCCTTCACCTCATAGTAATCTATAGTGAAGCCTTGGTTTTCGAGAATTCCTTCTGCTTATGATCCAGAACACCTGAGTACCCAAGCAGCATGAGGAGAATCAAGTTGACCCCGTGACATTTGTGCCTGTACTGAGTGTGTAGTAAGACATCACTGTCATGCAGGTGAAATCAGTTAGACATGCTTGCTCATCCTGTGGAATATCTGCCAATCAAATTACTCATAATCCAAGGCTTTCCTGTATGTGTGGGGAAAGGAAAACTATCTGAATAAGATTGATTAGTAACTCCAACCTCTGCATACTGAAGACATTGAGAAGGCACAACAAAGATAGGTAAAGCCACTAAAAAGAATTTTATAATGCATGGAGTGTTGTATTAAAGTGCACCTGCCTTTGTAGAGTGTCGCATCCAGTCACTCCAGAGAATTTGTCACACATGTCCCAAACTGTTTCCAAAGTGCACCTTCACTAAAACAGAGCAACTGCAAGGGCAATGCAGTAGCATGTAAGCAGCTTTCTGAAGTTCTTGGAAATATTAATTTATGAAAATAAAATTCATAATAGAAAAATTATGGCATAAGGAATGATGTTTTTTACTATACATTCTACGTGCTTGTTTGTATGAATGCTTTTGTCATTTTCATGAAAGAACGTTGTGTGCAATTTGGAGATCAGGATCTTCCAGGACCCCCGATTTACTCACACATGTTCTGGACAGCCCCTCTTAGTTCTGCAATCTGTAAGGTATTCTGAGTCGAGGAGCTCCCTGGCGAGTCTCACCTTGCAAGGCTGTCAGGACAGCGCACGAGCCGCTCTCTGCGGCCGTTTCTGGGCACCAACATCCTCGCCTCACTGCTGCAGTCTCCTCCAGCCAGGCCGGGCTTCCGCCTGGACACTCCTTCTTACCGGTTCTACCCGTAGTCTCCAGCACAGGCCACTCAACAGAAAGCAGCTGCTCCGCACAGAAACTTGAAGGAGTCATTCCCTGGTGGGGTGAAGCACTCATGTCTTTGAACAGTTTGAGAGCTTGCACCTTAAAAATCAAGTGCTCGTCATCTTTAAGGTTTTTTTTTTTCAGTTGATGATATATGAACAATAAATCCAGTTATAAGCAAAAGAATAAGTCTCAGATACAGTGAATACGAATAAATCATCTGAAACAAGTTTCAGGAGTGTCACCGTTCCTCAGGGACAGCACGGAAGCTGCCTCGCTACTGTTCCTGTTAAATGCGCATGCGCTTCACTCGCTACGCGCTCTGCTCTGCAGGAGCACCCTGCACCCGTGATCGCATGCGTGGCAGGAAAATAAACTTGGGTGCTTCCGCTAGCTTGTTGATGACTAATTCTTTTATCATCCTCTGTGTGAGAAACACAGAAACACACAGTTTTGCCAAACGTTTCATGTTTTCCTTTCTTTTTTTTTTAGTGAATTTAGGACAAGGCATACAGAGTATACAGGGTCTCACTAAGAAGATCCAACTCATAGCGGTTCTCTGGTATTCAGTCTTCCAAGTGCAGGGATTACAGGCACACCCCATCATGCCAAGTCTCAATCCTGCCAAGTCGCAGTGTGCCCCAGGGGCCGGGCAAGGTAGCGGGCAAGGCTGGAGATTGATCCCCCACCGCTGTGGTTTTTTCTTCTTGGCTAAAAATTAATAGGTTTAAAAAATTAGTGTACTATTAGTAGGAGTAATATGTTACTTACCTTTTGTATGTCTAGTTTGACCTTCAAGCCAGAGAACACGGAGACCCTGCTCGCTGGATGGAACTCTCATCACTGCAGTCAACTGACAGAAGTGTTTTCATGCGTACTTTTCACAACCTGTGCCACTGCCTGGATAGAGATGTGAATAAAGTCGATACTTTTCTTAAGGTTATGAAGAACCGAATTGCCTAGGATGGTACCTGCTGGCTTCGCACCCATTCCTGCTCTTCTGAGATGGCTTTCCAACATCTCTTCCTTCGGATGTTCCTTTAAACTTCTTTTTTGGGGGGTGGGTACTGGTGATTGAACTCAGGACCCTGCCCTTGCAAGGAAAGTGTTTATTCTACTGAGCTATCTCCTCAACTTTGCTTCTTTTAATTTTAATGAATTTCATGCATGCTTGTTCTAAGGGTGTACCATGTCTCATCTTAAAAATAATAACTGCTTCCACCAATATTAAAACAATAAAAATCATTTAGTAAAAATATTTTTCTTTGATGTAACATATATAAACACTGCCATCACTGAGAAATGGTAGTCATCCTTTCCCAAGGAAGTGTCCTACAAAGTTATAAGACAATATATAACTGAAGAAAACTGTCATTGTGCTAAGTTGACAAAGCCCCTGGTCACAGTCCCACCATGTTCCCTGATACAACTGAGTTGTGACATTTCAAGGATGTTTGAGACAATAACTCTGGAACCCAGAAGCCTGCCTGAGCTGGGGTCAGTGTGTCACACCATCATGAAGCAAAGGGTGGCACTCACTGTCCAGTAGAGCAGACGCACAACAGGCATGGGGACCTCACACTGGAGGACTTGGGAGACAGCAGCATTAAAATTTGCTTAGGGTACTTCATCCTCAATAACAAAGCAGGGCCTTCTGCTCTGAGGGAGGCATTTCTGGCCTCTCCGTTCTCTCCTGTTCCTCTTCCTCTTTTTTTTTTTTTTTTTTTTTTTTACCTCTGCTCTTCCTTGTCATTTTCTTCTTGTTTTTCCTTTGGTTGGCTTTTTTTCAATAGATATAATCTTGATCATTTTACTAATTTTTTTTCATTTGTTTGCATTTTAGGGAAGGTTCTACAGGGTGTTCAGGGTCTCACTCTGAGAAGGGACTTATAGTGATCCACCTGCTTACAGCCTCCCAAAAGCTGCATCACAAGCACACCACCACACCCAGTCTCAATCTCCCTCTCAGTGAGCCCTGGAAAGGCAGGCCCAGGGATCAGACTCAGGCTCCTGAGTCTACTTGCCTGGGGTTCACCCTGCTGAGCAATATGATCGGCTATTACTTTTTATGCATTTCTGAAAACAGACATATTTGCATTTATCAAGTTTCTTGCTTTACTAACGTCACATTATAAACTTTTTAGCCACAGTGTGCTATATCAAACGTTGGTTCCTAAAGTTATTTAATTTTGTGAGAATGTCAAATGAAGAATCGGGGGACTGACTCCGGGTCCCATCCAAGGCGCAGCATGGATGAGACCTTCTTCCACCCCCTTGGGATGCCGCCCACCACTCCGCAATGCCTCCCCAACCCCACCTGCTGAGTAGGAATTTCTGCCACATTCTAGGAACACCCAGACCCAGTCCTAGCCCACACCCAGTGGGTGTGTGGGAGAGCTGCCTCTCCCCCTACTCCACCTCATCCCCTCCAGGTTCAGCTCAGGCCTGGCATACAGGCCTGGGGTGTAACCCTGAAGCTGCAATCCTTACAGAGAGGGTAGAGGATAGAATCACGCAGCAAGTCCAGGAGCAGAACATCTTGCTAGAGGGGCACAACAGGTTCACCATCAAGGGCAGCAGCAGGAAGGAGCTCAGCACATCAGCCAGACCCAAGACAGGCACAACTGGATAAATCCAGACTTTGTAGATCTGCACCTGAACTTCAGTTCGTGTTAAGGTTATAACTATAATGAAGATCTACAACAAAGGTCAGAAGACAGTGCTACAAAAAATGATGAGAAGGAACAAATTGCAATCTCAGAACCCAACTCCAACCATAAAAAGTGCAGAGGACACTAACACAGAACAAATTGGGAATCACACAGCTGAAAGCAATG
>NDGN011532847.1:0-14511 GCA_002564285.1 Tympanoctomys barrerae
AGGACCATTTTGTATCTGTATATTCAAAATAGGATAGATATACAACTACTTTCTCTTAATTCAGTGAATAGAAAGATTTGTTCGAATAGTGTTTGTGGACAGGATATCATGTCTGGGTCTTGTACATGAATAACCACTAAAACAGCAATATGCAATGTATTAATTATTGAAACTGTCCTACTGATCGGTTTTGAAACTGCCTCATTGTCATTTGTTTCTCAATAAAATTATTTAAAACAAAGCACTATTCAACTCTGAAAAAGAATTTTATCTTTTTTATTTATTTATTTATTTATTTATTTGTTTGTTTGTTTGTTTATTTATTGCTGAACCAGAATTGAACTTAGGCCCTTGCACTTGCCAGGGAAGCGCTTATTCTACTGAGCCATCTCCCCAGCCCCACAATTTTATTGTTTAAACCAAGTGACATGCTCCTTTTAGAAATTATATTGTTACATTAATTTTTCTCAGTTTTGAAATAGTTTTTTCCTTAAAGAGGAAGTGGAAATAGCAAGGTTTACTAAAACCACACATATCTTTGCATGAAGTTTTTTTTTTTTTTTTTTTTTTTTTAATTTTAGGGACGGGTCTACAGGGTGTTGAGGGTCTCACTACTAGATCAGACTCCTAGTGATGTGACTGTTTACAGCCTCTCAAGAGGTGGGATTAAAGGCGTATGCCACCACACTCAGTCTCAACTGCCCTCTCAGTACATCCTGGGGATGGGTCCAGCACAGTAGGCAGGTGCTGGAACTGGAAGCAGGTGCTTTAATCCACTGAGTTATTTGGCCGACCCTCAAATAAAGTTATTTTCAATGGATACCACAACTTTTACAGAAAACCTCTACCACCCTTGACTTTGGAGACTGAGTTTTGTTGTGTTTTAACTCACCTTTTCATTTAAAAGAATTTTGTGTTTTAATCTTCAGCAATGCACAGATAATTATTATACTATGGAAGAAATAACCCATACATCATTAATGAAATAATTTCAGTAATTAATCCTCACAATTAAATACTAAGTTAGAGGGCAGCACATTTAATGTTAAAGAAAGTCTTAAAATGACTTTAAGATGTATTTTGTGAGAAAAGTTTGGAAGTTTAAAATCTCTTCTAATTAAATGATTAGTCTTAGACATCTCAACTCCAGAGCCTCAGCCAAGGTATACATTCCTTTTTCCATAAATTATCCAAGTCTATCTCTTCCCTCCTGCACCTTCCCTTCCTTCTCAAAATCCACTCTTACAAAAAGATCTACATGGGTTTCCTTCTTGGATGGCGTATCTATAAGCTTTCCTAAAACTTTTCCAAACTGTTATCTTTTTTGTCTGTAACCATTTCCAGGGACAATTTCCTGTAATTTAAACATATATTCTCTTGCATTATTTAAGAAAAAACAAATCCTCACATAAACTTTACTTTTTTCCCCTATATGTAATAGTTGAAGACCTTAAGGATCTTTCTCCTCATTCTAATTTTTGGGGTGAAGAGACTTTTTTAGTGTGTATGAGAAAGATAACCAATTAACTATTTTTAGTAAATTCTTGGCCCCTTTATTAGGGTACTCACCTTTGAATTATCATTAGGATATACAATTTCTCCATAACCTTAAAGGTTATTTTCATTCATATGAACAATTAATCTTTTGATTTTATATGGAGAAATAAAAATGTTAGCAACTTATACATGTAATCAAAGTTTTGATATGAAATTCAATACTGTATTTTCTCACAGAGATAAAGTTATATCCATACTATAATCCCTGGAGAAATCAACAGTGAATAAAGGAACAATCCCTTTTGTTCTTCACTAACTACAATTATTCTACTCTGC
Source organism: Tympanoctomys barrerae (assembly GCA_002564285.1). Taxonomy (NCBI): domain Eukaryota; kingdom Metazoa; phylum Chordata; class Mammalia; order Rodentia; family Octodontidae; genus Tympanoctomys; species Tympanoctomys barrerae. The sequence goes on from NDGN011532847.1 coordinate 1,834, forward strand.
TTTTCCTGCTATGTTTGTCTTTCCAAGTGAAGAATAAACTAAGTCTAAATGTGTGATAGTTGAAAGATTCTACTTTTGAAACTAATTTTCCTGACAGAGATATCTCATATTCAAATTTACTTGAAATAGCTTAATAAATTGAAACAGCGATTGCTTTTGCTTGATGTTCTGTCTGAAGCTCAACATGTAGATACATATAATTCACTCCTAGCAGGAGGCAAATTTTGGAACTAGAGGAGCAAGATAAGCAAAGATCAAGTTTCTGTCTGTAGTGATCAAGAAGACTGTTTTGGAAGAAATATAGCAAAGAAAAGTGAAAAACCAAGCAAGCACCCTATAGAACATACATATCTTCACTAAATTTTGATGAATTGCTTTTTTCTGTATATAGTTGTTTTTGTTTTGTTTTGTTTTGTTTTGTTTTCAGAACCGGGGATTGAACTCAGGTCTATGTAGTTTTTATCTGAATATAAGGCAATAGTTATAAATTTTTTAAAATCTCCTTATTTGCTTTCAAACAAATTTTTCATCTTTTTTCTCTCTTAATAACCCTGAAATGGCTTTATTTTTATAAATGTTTCCTTACCAGTGTACCTCATATGTGTTCTCTGTGTGCACAGTACACTTTGTATTGCCCTCATGTGTGAATATCACACACCTGTTGGCACATAGAAGCACATGTGTAAATGCACACAGAAAGTGTGTTTGTAATACAATATATTGAGTGCAGTGAATTATTGTGACAGAGGATAGTAAATCTGGAATTACTTGAAAATGTATGATCCTTCAGACTTGCTGAAATAATATCACATCTAGAGAATTATTAGTTCATTTTTAATCTAGATACACATTTCTTTCTGACATGACCTACTGGAATAGAAGAATACTTCTATGATCCCAGACCATTAACTAATTAATATGAAGGGTTAAAACAAATTCTTCTTGTCTGTTTTATTATTCATTTTGGAGATATATGAAAGGCAGATAAATTTCAGGAAAAAGAAAACTAAATTTTGATGGATAAATAAAACCAAAAGGAAGGAAGCATGCATTCGCTCATAATTTTTTTTGTTCCCTTTGTTACAGCATTAACCATGTTCTTATCAGGCACCTAAAACAGTCTCTGTGTGGCCCGTCTTAAGGTGTGAAGTACATTTAGGCTGATCTAAGCTATTACAAATCTTACAGCTGTGCTGTTAGTATTGTGGCTGCTGCCTACCCAGGACTATAAAAACGGAAGTTTGAAGGAAATGAAAGCAAATAAAATCAAAGTTTCAGTTCTTCAATTACACAAATCATATTTTGAGTATTTAATGATAACTCACACAGCTATTATCACATTTTTTGGGGAAAAACAGAATCAGAATTTTTCATTATTACACAGTTATGCTTAGCATTATTTCACAACCCTAATGTGCAACCGAATGAAAGTGATGTACAAAAGTGAGAGAATTGAATTTTATTGAAGAAGAGAGACCAAAAGACTTGCTTTTGGATTATAGATAAGTATGGTAAGAGTTATTAGCTAAATATCTATTTTCCCTTTATTAAAATATTTGCCATAGAATATAATCATCCATAATAGAGATCACTTTTTCCAACTTCACTGACAGCAAGGGCAAAGATCAATATAACTGAATGCGTTATATATCCAGTTATTGAAGCCTTCCATAAATGACACCAGAATCCCAACTCTATACCCTTTCATAGGCCTTTACTTCCAGGCTGTTATCTGAATTTGAATAATGTGTCATAGACTCTAATTGCCATAAGTTTCCATAAGAACGATGTTATACTATAAGGTATGTGAAGTGACTGTGGACAAAAAGTTATTTTGCTGAGAACTTCATGGAGCAGGACTACAACTAGCGTTGAACTCACTATATGTTGGCATTCTCATGAAAGTGAAATACATTGCAGTTCACTTAAGCTTTGTACATATAGAAATGTAGCAATTAAATCTACTGATTGTATTGTGTATGAATGACAACTTTTTAGTTATTTACCTTTTTGACTGAATAAGAAAATTTTTAAATTAATTTTATTGATTGAAATGTTTTCTGTGGCAGAGTTAAGAAAAATGCAAAAAACTTTGGCTCTTCCACCTTACATAAATTAGTACTTCAGTGTAATCTTTTAATATGTCCCTTTTTGTGTACTAAAGAGTTTATTATATATTTCTTTTTTTATTATATATTTTATGTGGCTTTTTTACGTGTTGCGAATTTTTTGTCGCATTATTTGCTTTAATGACTTCCTTCATCAAAATGTTTTTTTAAACAAAGGTTATGGTATTTGTCTTTGTTTTTACCATGGGTAGCCCATTGTTGCATGTATGCACATGGACAAGAAGAAAACTGAAAGAAAAAAAAACAAGAAATAATTAATGAATGGAATGAGAGTTAACTGATAGCTGCACAGTTCTGAATGAATGGAAGAACTGTGATCCTTAGGATTTAAGGAACTACTTAATAACTAGAGTGCCCTTTTCATGCTCCTTGTCCTTTTAGTTTTACAGACTTCACTCAGTTGCAAAACTAATTTTGCCAACAATTTTCCCCATTCCACATCAGTTCTACATTTGTAACATATAAATTGTTTAGTTAGATTCCACCTTTCACTCTAGAATCATCTGAATTCCTAAATATTTTTCAAATTTACATAACTAAGGTTGATTCTTACTGCTATAAAGTTTAGTCTTGATAAATATAGTGTCGCGCATTCACCGTGACCAAAGAAGGTAAGTACCCTGCAGATCACCCTGAACTTTGATCTGCTCAACACTCAGTGCTGCCAATAAACCCATGGCAACTACGCATTGATTTTTCTTTAGCTATAATTTTGACTTTTCCAAAGTGTTTGTCATTGGCATCAGACAATAGGTAGCCCCTACATGGTCACATCTTTCACTGTGCTGTGTGCATTCAGCAGTCCTGTGTATCTTTTTCTGGGTTGATAGGTCAGTTTCTGTCAATGGTGAATGACATTCTATTCTAAAAACACATTACAGTTCATTTCTTCCATTATCCATTGGATGTCTTTCTATTGCATCCTGTTTTTAAGATGTCATGAATAAAGGTGCTCTACACAGCTCCATGAAAATGTTTATGTGAATGTGTTTTCAAATCAGTGTGCTCTTTTTATTTAGAATATGATTTCTGAATCTCTCAGCTATATATTAAAGCTTTAATTTTCACTAGCAGTGGAGTACTTTGTCCAGAAATATCTTTTCCTCTTCTTCAAAATTATGTATTTGTTATGTGTGTCTAATATTTACGACTATGTATATTAAAATGTACTGTTTCTCTAACGAAACAAAAATGTATAATTTTATGTTTTCATGTATCAGTTAGAATTAATTTACATTAAAATGAATAAAACAATAAAATATTTATAGAGGAATAATAGTTTATAAATTCTATTGAAACTTGAACAAGGGTCCCACTCAAGTAGAAAGTAACATAATACAGTGAGATTAGTATCTTCTTCAGAATCACAGGTATAGTCTTAAATCACAGAACAGATCTTCCTTAGTCATTCTAACTTATGGATGTTAATTATGAAGTGAATCTCAATTATAAAATAAAGGCAAAATTATTTTTTCTTGCAGTAAAGCAATAGTGTGCAATAACATACTAGACAACATGTCTGTAGCACTTATCCCCTGGATAGATTCCAGGATAGAATCTGGTATATTTACTTAATCATCATAAATCCTACTAACCAAAATGAAATTCTATGACATTTTCAACCTGCAGATACTAAGAGTAAAGGAAAAAAGCCAATTCCTTTTAGAGAATGAAATATCAAAGCTAATTAGTTCTCTTTTTTTTTCAATAGAAAGCAAGACTATGACATACAATGCTTGCTATAAATGATCTTTAGGTAACCCAAAAAGTTAACATTCATGGATTACTTGATATAAACCTAATACAAAAAAGGTGAAGACATCAGAATGATTAAAAATGCCCAGTTTTAGACAATACATAAATAAATAACAGACACATAAAGCATGAGGCATTATGTATTGCTAAGTGAAGTATACTAGAATTCTCTAAACATACCCCAAGTGTGCCTATTTGCAGCCCCAGTGGAGCTACAGGAGTAGAAGCAGGACATTGCCCCTGCATTTGTGAATATCTAAAAAAGAAAAAATTCTTTCAGCACTTCAGGATGAGAGTGATGAAAATAATAGTACATTTGTGAACCAATGAGAAGACTATTCATCCTTTTGTGAAATAGACTCAAAGAATACATGTGAAACGTAGAAAATATCACAGGCAACTATTTTTTAAAAAAACGGATTTGGTGATTACAATGTCTTAATTATAGGGATTAGAACTCAACTTTTATTCTTCTCTTCCTAAGGAATTTAAACATCTCGTCACAACAATGAAAGGGTCTTTATACCATTTTTATCCAGCTTCTACCTGATTATTCATTATTAGGGATTTATATCTGCCCTCGGCACCTGACTGAGAATTTCTTTGAATCCTCACTGAGCAATTATCCTCCTTAGCAGTAGGAAGGAAATAGTAGGAACGCGAGGCATAATTCACATTAAGTATTCTTTTTCTAACCAATTTTTAACATAACAGTAATTCCAACTGCTAAATGATCCGGGCTTCCACTTAATGCTGTGGATCAGTGCTATCTAGCAGATGTTAACAAGCGACATCAGTTATATCGATGCAAATACCATGTTCCCAGGAGTTCCCATGTGCCCAGAATTATATTTCTTAACTGTTGTGAATAAACACATAAATTCAGGGACACTTTTCTCAGTCTATATCTAAATAGCATTGGATACACCGAATCTTAGGAATAAAGGATGGCGTTCTGCATCAGCTTTTGGCTGGAACTGTGGAGCCTGAAGTGAAGTAAAGAGCTGGGGAAGGATATGTGGTCCTCTTCTCCCATGTGAGGTTATGAGACTCTTTGCACATTACGTGTGGACGTCTCGTTGCCACACATCTGATCCCTTGGAGACGCTTAGATCATGACTCAGCAAGATGGAAACAATAATCTCAGAAAATAATAAGAAACAAAACCCCTTTTATTTGTGTTAAGTTGGGTTGAAATCAAACCATTGACAAGAACTGCTAGCTAGGGAAATGTGACACAGAGAAACAACCTATCTACAGCCAATTGCTGATGGATAGAATCAAACTCAACATTCTGGTGGCGCTTCTCCTCTCCTTGAATAAGTCCAGAGAGAGGAGAATGAAGCATAGTGTGAAGATAAGAGAAAGCAGAAGAAAAATCAGTCCCAAGGAGGAGGAGGAAGGACAGTCCTAAGTGAGGAAGTCAGCAAAGGTGTAATGATTACAAAGTCTGCGCCTGAAGGGAAGTTACAGACACTGGAGAACCACTGTTATAGACAAATGGATAGACACTGTCTATAGGTAAATGGACGAACAGAAAAATGTCTATAGATAAACAGATGCACACTGTCTGTCTGGGATAGATGATCTAGCTATTTGAATTTCATTTCTTTGTCTGTAAAGTTTCTTTTTGTAAAGGGAAACCGAGACAGGACATTAGGCACAATGTTAGAAAATAAAGTTTTAGTTACAGGACTGGAAGTAGAAGTATAATGTTCATGTTTTAGTGAAGATTATGAAATATAGGAATAAGCAATTAAATACCAGTACTATTAAATCTGTAATAAAATTAAATTTCTGTCTCCAAATTCTCTGTAATGTACCAAGATTGCAGACAAAATATGTAAGTGCTCATTATTTTATTTATGAATAAAGAATATGCATTATATTTTAATAGTTTTCTAAAATATGAAGGTATAATAACTTTTTTATATTATTCCCTAAATTGATTACTCTTTACTTATAGCAAAGCCAGGATCAGTGGTTACTGAAAAATACTATCTATGTATTTAAAAATAAAACTGACTATGAGTAATAATCAGCTCTAACATTAACTCTCAGGCCGGGGAGATAGCTCTGCGGCATACACATCTACCTGGCAAATGCAAGGTCCTGAGTTCAATCTCCAGTACCAAAATAAAAATAAAATAAAATTAACTGTCAATTGAATACCAGAACTTACACAAAATTGGAGCTTTCACCCCTGCTTAGTGTATTTAACAATCATGCGTGTGACAGAGAGAAACAGATGAACAAGGAGATGGAGACAGGCAGAGAAGGAAACAGAAGCCACTGCTTGGTTTACTTGCTCAGTGCCAACAGATGGCTTTCTAATTTTCCTGCCCAAATAATAGTTTACCTATTGATTTTTCCATACAACAGGATTTATTGCCTTGCTAACTTTTATTTTCTCACACGCCCTCCTGTAGGGAAAATTGTTTTACATTAGCAGATCCCTCTCCCAAGCAAATACAAAAATGTAGACTTTTGTTTTCTACACTGTGGGGAAAACACACAGACACAGCACAGCATTATTTATTTGTGTTTGGTGTTCTGTTTGCCACAAAGCAGCAATCATAAATAACAGCTGGTAGAGGACGGAGACTCAGCCTTTAATAATATTGTTTTGGGAATACATCACCTAGCATTGAAAATGTCATATAAAATTCATATCCATAGCTGTTTACAGAATGAAAAAAAAAAAAGAACAGTTGCACTTTGTGGGGCTGGCACAATTCTCCAGAACACTGAAAAAGATGCCGCATGCTCGGTCTTTTTTTACCCTTTTTTTTTTGGTATCCCAGGATATGTTTCAGGGTTATATTGATTTTCATTCTGGCTGTGGTTGATTAATGTTTCAGGAAGTGGTCAGATGTGTTAGTGTGGAGCTGAATAGAAATATCAGTGCATTTTCTGAAGTCATTGTGGGGTGGAGGGTATAGCAAAATCAACCCACCCACTGACTTTATCTGGCATTATAAACACACAATAAAATGAATCTCCAAAATCGACAGTCTTGTGGACTAGTTAACAAGAAACTTGACACTCCTTCAAACACTCGCTGTTGTTATTAACGACCTCTCAGCAACTTCTGTCGACCAATAAAATGGTAGTGTTTTCTGAGAACATTAGTGATCTTTTTTTTTTTTTTTTAAGATTTATTCTCCCAGGTTAAGTGTGTTCACCTTATAAATTTACTTCCAAGATGGTACATTCTTTAGTAATTGCCTTTACATGATAAGGATTTCTCCCTCATTACTGGAAAACTGCAAAAATAATAGTTGGAGAACAATTCCACTGTGGTAAAATTTGTCATTCTAACCCTATTCCCTAGGTTGAAAAATTGCTCATTAGCTTAATGTTTCCTATTTGCTTTCTTGACAGCTGTATTTTTCTATTTTAATAGCTCATTTTCTACCATCCACAAATTTTCTTTTTTGTATTGGGTTGGCCATTTCACCATATGACTATTACACTCTACAGATTTCTCTGAACCTATTAAAATGGCCAACATATTGTCATTCAGATAAACAGTCATATCCAATAATACATGGTGCAAATTCCTTAATTTCTCAAAGAAACACATTACATAGAAACAATAGATAACCATTTGTTCCGCTGGCCATTTCCTTTTTTAACTTTTTAAAGTATAAAATATATTAAAGAATTGTTTATGGATCCAGAGATGAAAACACATTAAATGAAATGGACACTTATCACTGAGTGTGGTGGTACACACCTATAATCCTAGCACCTGGGAGGATGAGGCAGGAGGATCGCTGTGAGTTTGAAGCCAGCCTAGGCTTCACAGTGAAACCACGGTCTACACAGAAAATTCAAGGCCAGCCTGAATTTACATGGACCCTATCTCAAACCCCCCCACCAAAAGAAGAAGAAGAAGAAATGAATACTTATCAAGTCACTGCAACTGTAATCAAAGGTTATCCCGTAACTTTTAGAGAACACGCTCTGGGTTATCTTTGACAGTTCCTACACTTGCTGAAGTCTTACAATTTTCAAGGTGCATGATGAAAAGGTCCACTTAAAGATATCTCTAAGAATCTAAAATCTAATAAACTTCAGCATATTCCATAGCAATACACTGATGGAAGAACTGCTGTGCATAAAGGTCTCTATACAGAAGTGGAGATTGTTCCAACCATCAAGATCATAAAGACTCAGTCTTCCGCCTCTTCAGTTCTGGAAAACAGTGACACACGTTAGTTTGTGCTAAATGGCTATTGTTTCGAGAAACTAATTATTGGTTGCCTGAAATTACTGAGTGAATCTTACCTTCTAAAATAGAAAACAGAAAGAGTAATGTGGTTTCTTACTCACTTCTTGTTTAGCCAAAATACCAAATTTCTCCCACAGGGGCCCCAATTACATTCTCTGAAACATTTTTTCAGGGGCTTCAATTTCTGATCTGGACTGAGAGCTTCTTTGCCATATCGCGAAACTTCCCTGAGGTGTCATCCCCTTCTTTACTCTTTTTCTCATTCTTTTATAATTGCATTATCCCCAGCTGTCCTCCTCTCACTGGGATACAAGGAAAAAAATATTTTTGTGCATGTGTCAAGGCATATTTATCTTTACGTTTTATTAAGTGGGAGAAAGATAAAATTGCTAATAATTTTATCTGAGAGGTTTGACAATGTCTCTCATTTCCCACTAGCAATTCTAAGGAATGAATCAGGAATCTCTGTGCCCCCTTTATTGAGTTTTCTCAGTGATACTATTTCTAAGTTATAGTGCAATATCAGAACCATATGTGAACATCGCTACAGTCTATCAAGCTTGTTCAGATTAACGCAGGCCTACTTACGCTCCTGTGTGTGCATTAATTTCTACATAGCTCTATCACCTGTGTAGCGTTCCTGCTGAATGGTCTTCAGCACACAAAGCGGCCTTCCTCCTCATACGTCTGCCATCTCTAGCTATGGGCCGTTACTATCTGCCCTACATGTCTAGAATTTTATTATTTCAAAAATATTTTATAAATAGGAGCATACAGTATGACATCTTAGACAACTGAATTTTTTTAAATTCAGCATAATTCCCTGACAACTACCTGATTTATTTATTTATTTTAGAGACATTGCTCCATCACATCGCTGATTCAAGGGTGGGAACGTAGGACAGCAAGAGTTGTTACCTTTTAATGAATAGAATGATTTGTTCTAATGATGTTTGTAAATAGGATATCAAGTGCGCATCTTGTACAGCAATTAACCATTAGGAAGAATGTATGCAGTGTGTTAACTATTGAAATTGTCCTACCGATTTGATTTGCAACTGTCTCATTGCTATTTGTTTATCAATAAAATTATGGGAAAAAAATTTAAAAAAAACAAAGAAGATGTGGATAGATTCTTTGTCCCAATGAAGCACCAAATCTGATTTTTCCCCACAGGTGTGTGTGTGTGTGTGTGTGTGTGTGTGTGTGTGTGTATGCATGTTTATGTACATACAAACATAGCTTTTTATTTCTCTGGGAGAGATAGCCAGAGATACAAATTCTGGGTCACTTGGTAGATCCCTCTGTTTTTCTTTCTTACACTGGCCAACTGTTTTTAAGATTAGCTCTACTATTTCATTCTCCAATGAGAAATATATGAGCAATCCGGTGTTACCACATAGTTATCAGCCATTGGTGCTTGTCATTATTTTATAGTTTAACCACCCTAACAAGTGCTCAATGCCTCATGGCTTTTTTAAAAAAATATCTGATATTAGCATAATTTAAATAAATGGTCCATGGTTGATATGCTTTTTTTTTTTTTTTTTGTATTTTAGGGAAAGGTCTACAGGGTGTTCAGGGTCTCACTATTAGATCAGGCTCGTAGTGATTCTCCTGTTTGCAGCCTCCCAAGAGCTCGGATACAGACACATGCCACCATGACCAGTCTACCTCATGACTTTTTAATTTGCACTTGCATAATGAACTAGATGTTTTCCATTTTTACACATAAATGATCCTTATTTGTTGTAGTCAATAATAGATCTGTTTATGTCTTCTGTCCATTTTAATGCTGAGTTCCAAAGGTTTTGTATATTCTTAACCCTAGATAACATCTCCGAAAAGTATTTGTAAAGTTATTTTCCCATTCTGCACGTTAAATATCATTTTAACCTCATGAGGTCTAATCCTTCAGTCTTTTTATTTCATAGATTATGCTTTTATTGCAAAATCTAACAGCTCTTTGCCTAGTCACAGACCACAAACATGTCCTACAATTTTTTAATAGTCTGTATTTTTAAATGTTTTGCAATTGAATCACTGTTTATCTTGGAGTTAATATTTGTGTAAGCTGTGACGTTTCAGTCAAGGTTTATTTTCTGCCTAAAGATATCGACTGTTCCAGGATCATTTGTTGAAAAGCCTGTCTTCTTTCAATTGAACTACTTCCACCTTTTCAAAAATCAATTGTGTATATTATTTTAATCAATTTCTAGGTCTCTAGCCTGCTCCATTGATCCATGTGAGTATCTCTCCTCCAGTAATAAGCTATTTCAATTACTGCATGTGTGCATGCACACACACACATGCATGCACACACACAAGTGCACACACACACACACACACACAAAAAAAAATCCAAACACACCTCCGCAAACACACATAAGTTTACATTTCTCCACTTTGGTCTCTTCTACAATATATTTATCTACAAAATTCTTGCTGGGAATTAGATAAGATTTGCCTTAAAGCTATAGAAACATTAGTACAGAGCTGTCCTCTGCTATCTGTTGATTTGGAAAGGCAACCTATACCTTTCCATTCATTGGGATTTTTGCTTTCTTTAATCAGCATTTTATAAATGTCTGTGTATTGACTTTATGATTTGTGAAATACATACATAGATGATACTTTATTTGGAAAGAATCTGAGTGGTATTGCATTATTAATTCATTTCCTCTTGAATGATGTTTAAAAATGCAGCTGATATTTGTGTGTTTATTTTTCATCTTGTAGCCTTATTAAACTCTCTTAGCAGTGCTTTGAGTTTTTAGTAGATGCTGTAAGATTTTCTACATAAATAATAACTATAAATAGAGATGTATTCAATCATGCAAATATGTCAGATATTTTACTGTTTCCAGTGACGTTTCTAGTACAATGTGAATGGGAGCGTTGAAGACACATTCTTCTGTTTTTTACTCTAATTCTTCACCATTCAAGTGTGGTAGTTGTACCACACAATTTTGTTGATTGTCCTTTACAAGAGGCAGCAATATGCTTATATGACTAACTGGTTGAACAATTTATTGTAGATGGAGAGTAGCTTTGTGAAATTGTGCTAGCACTGGCTTATTGCAAGAAATTATTCCTGAGAGACCTGGTACCTGACAGGATCTCTTTCCCTTCACCATTGCAATTGCTCTCATATCTCCAGGCGGTGGAAGTCTCTGGTTCAGAGGCAAGAGAGGTTTCTCAGAACCGGAAGCCTCCTTCCAGAAGTGGAGCTTTCCAATGAGCTGCCTCTGCTTACCTTCCCTGACAGCTGTGAATAAAGTAAGTCTCAGGTGCGATGGAGGAGAGTGGAAGTTTCCAAATCCATCCACCCTGTAACACTGATGAGTGGGCCTGACTTTGTCAAGAAAACACTGACTTGATCAAGGTGAGCGCATCTCACCCTGAGCAATTGTCTTTGCTTCATCAGGCACCGAGAAACTCAATCTGAGTGTAACTTCTAGGATGACTTCCACTGTGGTGCTGGCCTCTGTGACACTCAAAGACCACAGTGGGTCATCTTCCTTCTTTTAAGTACTCTCAGGTTCTCCTTACTTAGATTACATTTTGAGCATTGCTAGGAATTCTGGTTGTACTTATCAAGGATAAGCAAGAAAGGCAGGCCTCTACCATTTTTACACACTGGAAGCCTTTACTTTTTCTTGTATATTTTCATGATGCTAAAATTTTGCTAGTACCTCTGTAGGTAACAGTTTAAAACTGTTTTCTCCCTCCACATTGGATGAAAATTACCAATTTGAAGAACAGTATTTTCAACAATGACAGCTTCTTTCCCTCATTTCTTTTATAACTTCCTCCCCTATATTTCACATTTTCTCATTCTGAAACCCTTATTACTGGAATAGTAGCTCATCTTCATTGATCAGTTATAGTTTGGCTATTTTCTTTTTCCTCTGAGATTGATTATATCTTTATTTTTCACTACACATTCTAAAAGCATCAATGTCCCCTTCAAGCATTTACACTATTTTTTCAATTGAGCAATCCTACCTTTAATTTCTAATACTATTTTTCCAAGTCATGTCCCAAGAATCATTATGTTTTCATTTTTAGTACATGTGCCACCAAAATAAGCATGATTATATTTTCATTGAACAATAGCAATCCCTTCCAGGGTACTCATGATGAAGTGCATGTTCTGTGTTTCTCTTTCTTAAATTATCTCTAGTTAACCCACTAATGAGTTTTGGTCTATTTTCTCTCCATTGCTTTTTACCCAGCTGCTATTGCTGGGAGTGGACTCCATAAAGGAACGGGGTCTATGCCTCATTTGCAGTCCATGGCCGAGGTTCTCCCTGATGCCGCTGAGAGCACAGTGCCAGCCCGCACAGGTCTGCTGAGCTCGCGTCAGCTCTGGGGTGAGCTGCCCGCTGGCAGTATGTTTGCCTTGCGTGGTGCACCCAGTGGTACCGCTGCTTGCACAGTTAAGCTCCAACCTCTTGCCCTGCTTTCAACACCTCTTCCTAACTTACTTCTTGTAGTGGTTGATACATTGTGTCAACTTGGCGGGATGACTCCGGATGACTCCCCGTGCACTTC
>NDGN011532899.1:4883-19158 GCA_002564285.1 Tympanoctomys barrerae
CTTCTTCTTCTTCTTCTTCTTCTTCTTCTTCTTCTTCTTCTTCTTCTTCTTTTCTTTCTTCTTTTGTGCCAGTGGCCTGCTGACAGATTTTATTTCCTGGAAATATCCTTATTTGTCTTCTATTATTGAAAGATGTAGAATTTAGAATTGTTGAATGACACTGTTGTCTTTCATTGCATTATCTATCTTGTGCCTCAGTCATTGACCTGTCTGATTTCATTTCCAAAGACTGGTCCTCATCTTTGACACAGCAAAGGTCTTTCAGAAGTGATGAACTGTTTTTCTTGTTCTCTTCAAGATTAACCCTTTGAATTTAGGGGCATAGGCCCTACATTTGATACAAATACTTTATATTACTCAGAAATCTCTCCAAACTGTCTCTTTTCAACTTTATGGATTATTTTGTTTTGCCAGTTCAAGACTGCTGTTGTGATTCTTTAATAAATTTTTAAATTTAGTTTCTATACATGTCATTCCAGAATTTGTACTTTTAAAATTTGTAGTTCATTATTATTATCTTTCATTCAATGAGAATGAATTTGCATAAGTTATTTCAATTAACATATATAACATTTCCCACAGGCATAATACGTGGTATGATTTTTTTAAAGAAGTGTAAATTCCAAATGTTTCATCAAAACATTTTTTGAATGTTTTATCCTGTTTGTGCTATACTTCGCTCTTTCTTTGCAAGATTCAAAAATAGTGTTGATTTTCAAAGTGCAGTTTTCCTATGATTTAAGCATACTTGAATTTATTTATAGTTAAATCAGTTTTAATAATAAAACTTACCAACTCTAGGCATCACGTTTGGCATTTCTCAAAGATTTATTTTTATTACTGATCTTTCTCATTGCTTTTGTTGTTGATGCTATTTGTGTGTTCAGTGGCAGACTGAATGTCGGCAGTAGACGAGCCATCAGTCTTCTGAGCTTTTTCTGTAAGCATGTGCGCAGCCTTCTCTAGGAGTGTCTTTGTAGAAACCCAGAAATGTGTTAGAACATTTAAATCATGTGGGGGACCAGGAATATAGCTCAGCGGCACAAGCCATTGCCTTGCAAGCTCAAGGTCCTGAGTTAAATTCTTGGTACCAAGAAAATAAAAATAAAATAAAAGTCATGCGGGAACTTCTCATTCCTGCTATTTTCTTTTAGTTAATTATTTAAGTGTTTTTCAATTTTTTATTAGTGTGTGTAGATAAAGTTCCTGTTCCTCCTGGGACTTGTCCCATGTACGTGGTGCATGGGAATTGCTGTATCGTCGCTTTCCTCCTCGCCCTTCCCCACTTCCATCCCTTGGCCCCTTTCCCCTGTGCAAATGGTAGCTGCTTTCACTAACTCATGGAACTCTGAGGTTAAAAAATGGATTTATTTGTCTCTGAGCATCTTGTCCACCCCACTCAAGATGTGTCTCTTCCCACTGAATGAGCTGGGAGTCAGAGGGACCACTTCCCATGCATAGAACGCTTTTAACAGGAAGAATCACACAGGTCACGTTGGGCCAGCGGCCCGCAGAGGATGCTGCCTGAGAGCTCACAGGTCATTCTGTCCTCCAGAATGCAGGCGTTCACCCCTGCCAGATGGGAAGTGGCTGCTGCTCAGGGGCACCGCCCAGCAGGTGAGAGAGAAAGACTGTGGGCACAGGTGAGAGAGACCGTGGTCCAGGGTCTGCTGCTGAGACTGAGCGCTGCCAGCAGGGATGGTCAGAGATTCACCTTGTTTCTGCGTCTTCCAAGTGTCTATTTGTTTATTTTTTCTTTTGTTTACTCTCATTGTTTTTGCAGATAGATATATACTTGGATGCCTTCAGTTTTCTTCAAAATTTTTTTTTCAATTAACTTGTTTTTGATGAGGATAGAAAATAATTACTGAGTTTTAAAATTAAAAATGAGTACCTATCACAGATTCTTAAGCTGTGGCTCACCTGGTGTTTCAGTGCCCCACTTGGTCACTCTTTTTTACTGCCAATATACTGAAAGAAAATTGGAAAAGTAAGTTTTACGTCACCCACCTCATCACCTTGCTCTCGCTCTCACTCTTGCTCTCGCTCCCCAATCCTACCATACGGTAAATTTCTCTGGATGGATTTTTTTTTTTTCCATAAGATCCTCACAAAGATGTACATTTGGATCATTGCAATAGTGTACATGGAACAGCTTGTACTTTTAACCCCAGCACTCACGAGGCAAGGGCAGGAAGGCCAGCGGAAGCTTGAGACAAGTGAGATCAGTGGGCTGTATCGTGAGTTGAATGCCAGCCTGAACTATATAACGAGTCTCTATTTCAAAAACAATGAGTAAATAAATAAATAAATAAATTTTAAAATACTGTGCATTCTGAATAGATTCTTTTGTCTGTCATATCTCACTGTGGCAGATTACAACTTCTGTATCTGACTTCAAGTTAGAAGTCTCGGGACACAGAGAGCTTTGCCTTGCGCTTTCAAATGCTCTTAGCTGCGTCGTGCCCATCCCCAGGACTTCCCATCCATCCACCTGTTGGTGACCCACATGCACACAGAGAGCCCGCGTGTGTCCAGGTCAACGCCCAGCATAGAAGAACTGCAAGTCCACACACTACACATGTTTGCTGTTGAGGCAGATGCTTGGCAGTTGTCTCTTTCGTGTGATTCACCACAAATAAATGAATTATGCAGTTTTATTTTTCATAACAGAGACATGTTAATATTAACTTTGGTCCTATTGTCTAAGTTGATTGACATTTTAGGTGAGTGGACATTCATTGGAGCTGTGGAGAAGTACTAGACTTTCTGACAGGAGGGGAAATGGTTGGTCTTGATCGCTGAAAGTGTTGGCAACAATTACTTAATGACATCACACTGATGACATATAATCCCCAAATTAAAATAAATCAGTCTTATTAAATTCAAGCAAAAGACAATTAATTTTCTTCTTTAAAATTCAGTCATCAATATTTGGGTGCTTTTGGAGAATGTGGATATATAACTTATGTCAAGGAATTGGTGAATATAAACGTTTGTGCCGATTTTCTCTTTCATTAAAGCAATTGTTTTGTTTTGTTTTGTTTTGTTTTGTTTTTGAACCTGGGATTGAACTCAGGACTTTGTGCTTGCCAGGGAAGCGTTTATTCCACTTAGCCATCTCCCCGGCCCCCATTAAAGCAATGTTATTTTCTCCTACTTTAGTATTGTTGTGCTTTCAACGATCTTTTATTTGGCTGGCCATTATATTCCATGCCTCTAATCCTGGTACTGGGGAGGCTGAGGCAAGAGGATCTCCGTGAGGTGCTACACAGTAAGTTCGCGTCCTTTCTTAATTACCTACTAATGCCTTGTCTAACCACTCCACCAAATTTAGTAGGTTCATTATCATTGCACTTTGGCACATCCACTGGGAAACATGGACGGTTTTAACACTTCTATAGAACCTTCAAACAAAACTGGATGATTAAGACATTTGAACAAGAAGATTTCAATTATAGTTTGACTGTCACAGAAAAGGCTGACACATATTTAGCATTCATAATTCATTTAATAGGTTGTGTCAGAATTTAGTTGTGCCTAAACAATCTTAGGCACAAATAAATGTCCAATTATGGAACTCCAAAGACAATCTGTACTTTAGAGTTAGTGTACAAGTAGCCTTGTATAAGTGACTGCTGAAAATACACTGACTGTGAGTCATGCCAAATGGTTACCTCATACTTTATGATTGTGGCAATACTCAGGGTCCTAATTCATGAAGAATTAGTTGAAATATTCCAATTGAGGTAATTTGAACAACAAAAAAAAAGAATTACTAGTCACAAAAAGAATTACAAAAAGAATTATTATTACCTTGCTCTGTGAAAGAACAGGGTAATACCCCAGCACTAGAAATCGTTACATTTTTATCTCCTTCATTCTAAAGAACAAGGAAATATTTATGAGGGAAATGTTTTCTTACACCCAGAAAAGAGACTTAAATATATAGACGTGGGTTTTGCAAGGAGAGGCTATGGGGTACAGAGAGTTTGGGATGATCTTGCTGATAAAAATCTTAGGTTGTAACTGCAACAACCTCACTCTCCTCCCTCAAACAGAGGAGAGTCCAAGCGCACAGTGCAGAGAAGCAGGGAAGATGTAGATCTAGAAGGTCAATAAAAAATGTAAAAAGTAAAATAAGGCAAAAGAAAGAAACTGTTAATATGCTGTTATCCTACATTTTTTCACCCCTGTAAATATTATTCAATTTTCCAATTTTTGATTCTATAATTGGATAATTGGAGTTTGGAACAATTTGTCCAGAAAATGCAGGCTGTTATAAAGTAGATAGGAGAGTTCATAAAAGTGCTGTTAGGGAGACCACAGGGGCAGCACCACCATAAGCACGGCTCCCCTTGGGAGAACTTAATGCAGAGTCCAGCGAAAGCTTCAGCTGTCTGTGGCTGAAGCGGGATGTTCCCAACACTTTAGGAAACTATCGGATAAAGCATGTAAGCATGCACGCAAAGGGTATCACTGAATGGAAATACCAAATTGAAAATGCAAAGATGAACAAACGCTGTTCACTGCAGACAGAAGCAAGCACCTCTGTACTCAAGGGAAGCACAGCCTCATGGATTGACCAGGACCTTTCCCTCAAGGGCAGCGGTGACGAGCCTAAGGCACCCCTGCCTCAGAGGTCATTGGCAACACTGAAAGCTCTGAAAGTTCACCAACTGTGGTCCAGGACATCGCTGTTTTCATGCAGAGCTTCAGACAACAAAATTGAGAATAAAATTAAAATTCAATACTTTCTCAAGATATAAGTATATAATTGTGTGTTTAATAGTGAATCATGCATCTATCATTTTTTGAAACACTTAAGAAATTAGAAGCAATCATGTAAATATTTACATGTCTTATCGTAAACACATGTAGAATGGATTGTACGCCATGTTACCCTCACAATATAATACATACACTTGCATATGGTATCTCTGAATACTAAATTAAATATCAAATAAAAGTACTCATGTTGATTTTCCCTGTTTGAAGCCTGCAAATAGGAATGCTGTAACTTTTACCATAAATTAGAGGAAGATCCTTCATAAGAGAGCTGAGTTTTATGAATAGCTCGCTGAGGGCTGACATTTGCAAAATTTATTTGTCTTGACATTTAAAGGAGTGCTACATGATTATGTGTACATGTTCCATCATTATGCAAACTGAAATACATCTGTAACGTTTAAAGATTTTAATAATATGGGTGTTTTAAAAGACTTTCTCTCATAAATTTATTTGTTGGCAGTTTTCAGAGTTAAAAAGTGAAAGAATGACATCTGACTGTGGAGTTGAATCCCAATGTAAAACCGGTCAAAATGTCAAGTTATTGATGTAGTGTTACTGGTTCTTATTTTATGAAATAATACCTTAAATGTTTGAAGTCAAACCTTTGTGGTTGTATATTTTGCAAGTCAAGGAAAAAGGAAGATAATGTATCATATTAAAAGAACAAAAATTTCAGGTTAAGACACACAAAGTACTGATAGTTATCCTGAATTACAAAAGAGATAACTTCAAGTGATATAAAATAATAGGTGATGTGCATGGAATAATTTCCATCTATCAGTATTTTTAGGCACTTCATATATTTTAAAACATTCACTCCTCTAAAAAGTTACAATACTGTTGATTTTACAGATTACAAAATATACATATAAAACTAAGGGACATACCCAGGGCCACCGAAAAATAATGTTATTCCTAAACTTAACAATGTGATTATTATACAGTTTCTTGTTCAGATGATAAGAACTTTTGATTCAGGATGCATAAAGAACAGTGTAAAACAGCAGGAAAAGATAGTTGCATTGATAGAAATGCACAGAAATTCAATCAGAGATTTCCAAAACAAGCCATTCAAATAGCTAATGACCATATGAAAATAGCAAAGCTCATAAATCACTCCTGATAGAATTAATTTAACAGCATAGTGAGAGATAACTAAGTTCACCACAGTAATATATTAAAGAGAACAATGTATAATATTCCAGAAGTGGGGAAAAGTCAGTTTATGCATATTGCATGTGCAAATAAAATGTATTTAACCATTTTATAAGATGATGAAATCATGCAATAATTTAAATATTCACATCTGTGATTCATCAATACACTTCTAGGTCTATGCAAAGTTCGATTTTCTGACTGTGGTTTTAATAATTATACTACTCTATGTGCCCAAGGATACTTTATTGGGCTGGTTGTGGACTAGTTCACAGATCCCTGCCTTTTTGCCATGTATAGTTTGACAATACTGGCTGATCAGGGTCTGAGACAAGGAAGAGAGTAGAACAGGCACTTCATATGTCTTCTGGCTAATTGTGATCAGCAAACTTTGCTACAGAAATTCGCTTGGAAAGTAGTCAAAGATGGGCACAGGGAAAGAAATAAAAGCAGATAGATAAAGGCAACAAATGATCATGGGACTTCAGCAAGAACCATAAAAAGAGCTGAGGGCAAGACACAGAGAGAAAACCAAGTACACAAATGACCACAGGAGCGTACTGCCACCATATCCAATAGAACAGAGAAAAGAAAGAGGAGGCAGATTAAGCCAAGATCACTTGCATGTATGCATTAGCATCTCTCTCTCTTTCTGTCTCTCTGTTTCTCTCTCTTTCTCCCATACACACACACATATGTGTGTGTGTGTGTGTGTGTGTGTGTGTATTTATAATCGACAGTTACTATGTCATTCACTCTATGGTTACTATAGAGTACAATAGATATCCACATGCCCCCTTACTAGCTTTAAGCTAATAATAAATAAGGAACCTCCTTGGCATCGAGCCACCCACCCCAAAGATAAGGCCTTCAAAGGTAGGGAAAGGACAAGGCAACAAACAAACAGAAAGAAAAGGAGCTAGAAATAAAGAATCCATGGGTCCTTTTTTTCTGGAGCTCCCACAGTAACTCATTCATATCAGGGTAATTAATCCAGTGCAAATATTGTCCTCTCATGGTTTTAAATTTGGAGATCTTGAGTTATGTGTCTAACACAGAAAATCCTCAAGCTTATGAGAAAAATCTGTATTTATCAAAACAAGAAGATGTTGTCAAGCCAGTGGGAGAAGGAACAGAGAGAAACAGAGGAAATGAATGCAAATGAAACAGTGCCCTCTGTGAGTCCACACTAGTGTGTGTGTGACATCTGTGCTGTGCCATCGTGTGTGAATGAAGACGTGGCTGTGAGTGGGCAGAACGTTATTGCAATGTGATTGTGCTTTGTCCTTAAAGGTGATTTACATTGATAAGGGTAGACTATGTGAAGCCAGAATAGGTTAGAAAAATGAATTAAACTTGACATATGCAGAAGAAACTTTAATTTGTGCAGCCATTCATCCTTTTTATAAGGGTGATAGTTAAAAAAAAAAAGTCATTGGATTTGAAGTGCTTGTGAAACACTTACCTTCTAAATTAGGACAATCAGTAGTACATCTGCATTCTGGTACCAAATAAGAGAAGATATATTTATGAATTATCAACAGGGAAAATGATGAATGATTGAAGGCATCAGTGGAGAGTAGGGAAATGGGGAATCAGGTTTAGAAATAAAATCCTTGAAAATAATTGTGTTGCAAGTGAGAGAGGACAGGTAAACAAGTACAGAGGATTAAAGAAGAAAGAGAATGTGTAAGAAGGAAACATCCTATAATCCAGAGACTTTTCTGGAGTTTCAGAAAGGAGATTGTAAGGGTAAAGAAAAGGAAAGATAACATGGAATTTTTAAAATAAGTCACATATTGATAAATATTTAAAAATAGTTTCAGTAGAGAGATAAATGAATAATGCCATTCTAGATGTACAAAAATAGTAAGAAGTACATTTTAAAAACACAGATGTAAGGGCAGGCAAGATAGTTCAGCAGACTAAGTGCCTGCTTAGGCAAGTGCAGGGACCAGGGTTCAATCCCCAGCACCACAAGCCACACCAGCCACTCCCCTGAGCACTCTGAGCTAGCCACCGAGAACTGGCATGGAGGTGCATGCCTGTAGTCCCAGTACTGGGGAGGCTGAAAAACGGAGGATCACTATGAGTCTGAGATGCATAGCGAGACCCTGACCCAAATACATTAAAATAAAATAAAAAATAAAAACACAGAGGTATTGTGTGTCCATGCTTTCTAAAAGTATATGAATTTTGCTTTGGCATGTTTGGCCCAGGCTCGTTCGGACAAGGTAGAAGATGAGACTGACTTTTCCAAGAGTAAGTTCAAGCCAGTAATAAAGTTTTTAAGGTATGAATGCAAGAAGCACTACAAAGAAGCAGAAGACTGTGGGTAAAATGGAGAAAGAGCTGGACTGCCGGGAGCTGAGATTGGAGCCTTCATGGCTGCCAATGACAACTACATTAGCAAGACCACGAACACCATTTCCAAACAGCCAACAACAGAACTTGTTTTAGGTTTTTGCTTTTCTCTTCTTTACAGAAAGGTGTAAATGTGAGTAATGATACAAAAATTAGTTTTTCCCAGAATATTTCATTAGCAAAAAAGTTTACTTTAATAAGAAAACAAATTATTATGAAAATTTTTTGAGATTATCAAGATTTTTAAAAATGGTTTATGAGGCGCTGAGGAGATGGCTCAGTGGAATAAGTGCTTCCCTGGCAAGCGCAAGGGCCAGAGTTCAATCCCCGGTTCCACTAAAAAAAAAAAAAATGGTTTATGGGGGCTGATCTTGGCAGCACACACCTGTAATTCAGGCACCTGGGAGGCTGGGACAGGAGGATCAGTGCCAGATGGCCACCAGCCGGGGCTACAGAGCGAGCTCCAGGCCAGCCTGAGCCATATAGCGACACCAGCTCAAAAAGAGAAAAGAAAAAAAAATGGTTATGTCACCAAACACTCTTTAAAATTATATAATAGAATAAATCATGAAAAGAATTGCTGAGATTTTACATATTATACTATTACAAGTAAATGAAATATTATAAAGGACTCTTCCATTCAATTTATTTTAATCTTTTCTAATGATCAATGTATCATATCATACATATTTTTCTACAATTTATATAATAATAATGTACTGATTATAATTTTTCTGGGCAATTATCAAATTATTATTAATGCCTTGTATAATATTTAAAATCTATTCCAATCTCTGTTGATATATATTCAGATAAACACATCACAAATTTAAGGTGATAAAATACAAAATATGATTTGAGAAATTAAAGTTCAAAGCGGTTATCCAAAATATCCTGGTTTTCTTAATTGGGATGATGAATTATAAACAATGAGTTGATTTACTGTCTTATCCTGACTTTTACCTTTTAATCTGTAATTAAATCTGTGTCTGCTGATAAACCCTAAGAAAACAGCGATTTTCATCATGTGAGTGAGACTCCCTGACCTGGACGAGGTTGATTTTCTAGTTTGTGCTATTTGTCTGTGTTGATCAACTAGCAGAGGAGGAGGATTTCTCCTTTTCTAATCATGCTTAGAAATCAGTAAATATTAGAACATCTCCTGAATTAGGCCCTCTTGGGCTTCTTTATGAAGGAATAAAGAATATAAAAAATAGAGAGCTCATGTCCATGGAATTGCTAAAAGAAGTCTGATAGATTAGTCTATGACTTGCATAATACAGAAATACAATGCACAGTACGTGATTTTCAGTGTTACTAAAAGTAGGAAGTTCTTTATGAGAAAATCAATACTATCTTATAGTTTGCAGTGCTGTTTCAATCTGAGTTCTCAATCGCTTTATAAAATTGTGTTCAAATCATAAAATTAGATTATTTTATAGCAATGAATATTTCATAGATATAAATAAATATATATTAAATGCAGATCACTAAGGACAGTCTATCTTAGAATTGTACTCTTCCTTGAATCACAAAACTGCCTTAGAATTAAATCACAAAATTGCTGTAGCATCAAGTTCCTTACAGCAAATGACTCGTAGTCACACACCTTGTGCTTTTGTCTAGTGCGATGGAAACACAGACCGTCTAATTGCTACTGGCTGTTTTTCCCTACAAGGAGCAGTACATGTCAGTCACTGCAGCCCTAATAGACTTTCTCATTAATTGTGTTCTATGTGAGGCATAGAACTTCATCTGTTAGAGGAATGTGCATCTTTGTGGTGCTCTTTCTCCATTCCTGTCCTCGCAGACCGATAATGAACGAGGGCTACTATTTCAGCAAAGTTAAAATCTTGATAGTGTCTACCATTTACTTAATGGCAAGAGGGATGTGCTCTACTTTTCTAGCTCTCATGATATAATCAGCAAATATCTAAAGAAGGATCCTGAAAGCATAATTTGTGTATAAAGGTAATTTTACTTTGTTGCAAGAAAGAGGACAGATCACATGAATTGGATAATGGCAGAATAAATGATCACCAGGTAAGATTTTATGGACAAAAATATGAAAAACTCGCACCACAAAATGATCTAAAAATGAATTAGTCTAATGAAAGGTCATTAGACTTCATAACGATATGAGCCAATATGTCTATTGTACAGAACCCAGCAGTGGGTAAAATAGTTTCTTTTTATCTCCAGTTCTAATAATCATCTCTTATTCAGTATGCAAGTCTATACAATCTATTGTGGTTCTTGGAATATCTTGGGATTCTTTAATGGTAAAATGGCTGCTGTTTTTGGAAAAACTATCTGTAATTTAAAATATCAGGGCCATATAGAAAAGGCTCGAAACAAATGCAATATTTTCAACCAGATTCTAAAAGATCTAATAAACTAAACTACAGATTTATGTCTTCAAACTTTGGGATGTACTATAACATAGAAGTCAAAAAGAAACAAGAGTTGATGCAAGAAGCATAGACTTTGGATACATTAATAGCATGGATTATGTGGTACAAGGATCAGGGATAACATAATTAGAATTGAAGAATATAGAAGTGAAATTAGTGTAATTCTCTAGAATATGAAGATGCACTGACTAATACATAGTTATTAAATGAATCTATCAATGAGACCATGAATATATAATTAGGTGATTAAAGATGACAGAGAAAAGAAAGAACTGGGAAAGATTTATTTGTTTGAAACTGTACCATTTACTGATATAAAATAATAGATGTTTTGCACTAGATGAGCTTTGCTATCAAAAATTCACTTAGTTATCATTTAATTTTCTGTACTTTTGACTGATAGCTTTCTCTCTTTTTAAAATACTGTAGATAGTTCTTGTTGCCAACAATATAAAATATACTTACTTAACTCACACATAAAGATTATAATTTTAATATTTGTTGACATCTACAACTCATTCTTTGTTATCTCCCATTCCTTATTTAAATTTTTGGACAAGGACTTAAACATTTTTAAAATTAGAAGGTATTTAATTTCACCTCTGTCTTTTCCAGGTCTCAAGATGCCACTGGTATAAGAAATATTGTTACCACAATACTATTTTTATCACAATAAAATTCCTCTTTTTCAAGTGATCCACTGAAAATGCACTCCTCAGTTTTGTTCTACTAGATGTTTAGCTTTTCAGGGTATTATTTACTTCCCCTTCTAGGCCTCCAAGTAGTAGAGGCATTTTGTTACACTTTACAGTGTTCCCACTGCAGTTCCCTTATCATTGAGCTTGGAGGATGGCTGGAATGAGGATGTATTTTATTCCACATTGTTCTTTTCATAACATTCTGTTTCCATCAGAGACTTGAACCAAAACTCACAACATGTTCTCACATAGGATACCACATATCAGGGTTGACTGGCATGCAGTTCTTGCCTCAGTTCTTCATGTCTTAGCTTCTATTAGAAATGCAGACAATTTTAAATTTCAGAGTAAATGACCGTATTGTAGTTTCTCAGTTTCTTAAACTGCTATGAATCAGTTTTGCATACTCCCTAAGCCATCCAGTCTGTCAGTCGTGACCTGCACCTTGTTATTACCTACAGCAGCACCTCCTCTACAATCTCAATTTCATGCATCACACTCTGTCAGCTAGAGTTCCTGACTCCTTATTTGTGGCTCACTACCTCAAGCGATCAACTCTGATAAACCTTTATGCCACCTGGAAGGAATATGTATTGATCCTGCAGTATTTTCACTTTTTCTCATCAACTTTATATTTTTCTTTTCTATCAAAACCAGGTATAAATTTCATGGCTAGAAGTTCAAAGGACTCCCTTGTATATTTCTTATACACACCATTCATTTTTTATTATCTTATTCAATCTGGCAAAACACTGACCTTACTGAAATTGAACTTTTCACTAGTCTAATCCCAAAGCTGAACACTGACATGACTGGTGAAAGATATATAACCACATTATCTGATATAGTTTAAATTATCTTTCAACTTTTAAGTAGGGAGCCGTGGGTCTAGCAGGAAGTGGAACCCAGCAGAGGATCTCCACCTCATCAAGACTACCCGGAAGGAGCCTCAGGACCAGCAACCAGCAGGGCCTAGTAATCCACTTGGACTGGGCCCAGCTGGAAGGGGCCAAACAACAACAAGACCAAAGCCAGTTCCTGCCCTTTGAGTTCAAGTCCACTAGACCTACATCTAGTGAGCTGAGGCATACTACTGAGCATAGCTGAGCCCAGACCAAGGCCCAGAATACAGGAGCATCCTCGGGCACAAAGGTGGCAGCACGTAACTGGGATAAACTAGTCTGACTGGAAGACCCCAGGTGCATAAGAAGAAGTGTCCAGACAGAACTCAGAGGAGCTAATTCAAATACAAATTCCCAATTTAAGATCTGCTTTGTTATACAGCTACAATGTTAGCTCCTATGGTGTAAAATACAAACCCATCAGTTACAAAAGTTTGTTAATTTCTAAATTTTACTAGCTATTATTAGTATTGATAATTGTAACAATATCTGCCTTAAGCACATGTTGTCCTTTGAGTATTAATATCAGGAAGTGCTTGGGTAAAAACATCACCAAACCCCTACACTGGAGGACAGAAGACAATTCCAAACAGAAACCAATATCTCATTCTCAATCAACAGAGAAGGCAGAAGCTTGGCATACACACAAAACAAGAATCTCTGACATAGGAGAGATATCTACAAAAAAATAGATTCTTTAAAGAGAGGACGTGACTTCAGTGATACAGCTAGCTACTACCAAACTTCCACAAAAGAATATCACAGAAACCCAAATAAAAAGTTCTCTCTGAAATAAAAAATGACAAAAAGAAGGAGCAAAATGCATTCTCTGGCCCTGAGTCCACCCAGAACAAACCAAAGTGACATTGGCATAAAAGAAGTTGGAAATGATACACCTAAAATCTCTGAAATGACAGCAACTGAAGTAAAGTAACAACTGTCAATGAGAATAAAGGAAACCAGATCAGAAATAATCTCATGGGTAAAAGCAGAAATGGTAACTACAATGGAAGAATTACTAATCATTTCTAAAGAAGACACTGAGAAAAAAAGAAGAGAATAGAAAAATGATAGAAACCTTGAATGAGCAATATAGGAATGAAATAGAATTTATGAAGCAGATTCAAAGGGATATACAAGACATTAAAATTCCATTAAAAGTTGGTAAAACTGAATGAAAGTGAAGATAGACTTTCAGACCTTGAAGACACCCTTGCAGCTAGTGAAAATGTAATAAAACATCTCAAAAACAACTAGGATACAGGAAACAATAATTCAACAGCTGCAAGATGATGCAAAGATAAACAACATAGGACTAATATGCATCGCTGAGAAAGAAGAAACAAAAGAAATGACATAAAAAGAATATGGGCAGAAGTAATAGCAGAAAGCTTCCCAAATAAGGGGAAAAAACTGACATTCAGGTAACCAAGGACGATAGAATGCCAAATAATATCAGTCCAATTGAAACTACCCCATACGTATAATAATCAAGATCCCAGAAATTCAGCACAAGAACAACATACTAAAAACCACTTGAGAAAAGAGATCATATTTGAAGAAAATCCTATCAGAATAACAGCAGATTTCTCCTCACAAACCATCAAGTCATGAAGAGCATGGAGCTAAGTACTTCAAGTCCTACAAGAAAACAAATTCCAACAAAGACTGACATACCCTGCAAAACTCTCTTTCCAGTTTAATGGATGGGCCAGCCAAATAGCTCAGTGGATTAAAGCACTAGCAAGCAGGGGTAGGCCTCGGGGTTTTGATCCCTAGGCCATGCTGAGATGGCAATTGAGACTGGGTGTGCTGGCATGTGCCTATAATTCCAGCTTTTGAGAGGCTGTAAACAGGAGAATCATTATGAGTTCAATCTTGTAGTGAGACCCTGAACACCCTGTAGACCCTTCCCTAAAATACAAAAAAAAAAAATTACAAAAAAAAAAAA
>NDGN011532906.1:724-11189 GCA_002564285.1 Tympanoctomys barrerae
TCTCACTACTAGATGGGACTCGTAGTGATCCGCCTGTTTACAGCCTCCCAAGAGCTGGGATTATAGGAGTGTGCCATCATGACCAGTCTCACTTGCTATCTCAGTGCACCCCGGGGGTGGGGCCAGCACGGCAGGCCTGGAAGATTGAATCCCCAGCCCCTGGGCCTGCTTGCAGGCACTTTAATCTGATGAGCTATTTAAGGTCATTTAATTCTTGTAGAAGCTCAAGAGTCATTTGCTGTAAGCACAGCACCATGTAACACGTATGTTATTTGTGCTCTAGATAAATGAAACATCTCTGCTTTATGGATTCTCAGTAATAGAAGAGATACTGCTTTATTAGAACCACTAGGGTTTTGTTTCTGTGATTGTGTGTGAGCATACAGGCCAAATAGGAAGCTATTGGTTACTTATATATCTCTAGTTGCTGGACTTACCAAGTCCTCTCACAGATTTTGTGTATTTTAGTACAGGGTCCATAGAGTCTCACTACACAGATCAGATTCATAGTGATCCTCCTGTTTTCCATCTCCCAAGCACTGGGATTCCAGGCGTGCACCACCAGGCCCAGTCTCAATCGTGTCTCATCACACCCTGGGCATATGCCAGCTCGGCATGCTGGACATCAAACCCCAGTCCCTCCACCTGCCTAAACAGGCACTTTAGCCCACTGAGCTATCTGGCCTGCCCTCTCTTACAGGTTTTAGCTCCGAGTTATCTGTTGTCAATTTCACTTGGCTATAAACTGAAGTGATTCTGAACAGGATCATCCCAGAAATAAAGCCCAGAGGTACAGTGCAGTTGATCTTGGAAAAGGCACTTAGTTGTTACTCCCACTACCAAAATCTGGGATCATTTATCCAAAGGGCTGTATTGGAGGGCTGGGTTTCATTTTTGAGTCTTCCTAATTGACAGTAGAAATCTCACTTTATCACATGTGCCATGAATTTGTTAGTCTGAAGGAATTAATCAAAATGCTATTTCTATAAACATTTTTATTGAATCAGCATTTCTAAATTCATGCAATTTATGAGTTAGACCTATTTTGGGTAATAGCAATTACTTATGAAAGCTGCTAGATAGTTGCTGTCAAGCTCAATTAAACCTTTTCTGCCAGGAGACTTTTTCAAGAATTTGTGAACTGTTGACTGTTGATACTGTGCCCCACATATTACTCATCAACTGGAATCTCTACCAGTAAAAATAACTCAGAGGCATCAATCTCCAAATCTGGAAGCCAGTTGATTCCTCGTAGACAAATTCCATATGTCGCTTTACCTCATCCCAGCCCACCATTTGTTCTCATGTGTTCTTTATGGGCAAAATTCCCTTTTCCTAACCTAGTCTAAATCTTTTCCTTTTTTCCTTCCTTCTTTCTTTTTTTATAAGTGTCCACTTGGTATTTTTACCACTGATCTTTTGTCGATTTTAATGATATGAAAAGCACCTAAGGACAAATGGAGAAGCTCAGGCTAGCAACCTTGGTAGAAAATCCAGATGAAGAGCTTGTCCAGGAAGACTGATAACACAACTATAATACTGCAGGACTATCTAGAGCTTGAGCGTTATCCTTGATCAGGAAGTCTTGGGAAGACAGAGAAGACTGGAGGAAGTTGGGGTTCAGAACACGGTAGCTATGGTATTAAACTGAGATGGGTGTGATGGTGGGCGTCCATCTTGGTAGGGTTGGGACTGACAAAGAAAGCAGGTGAAGACTGTGGTCCAGGGAAAGTGGAGAGGAGTCTTCTCACAAGCATGAGGGTTAGATCGCTGTCACAGTGCCCATTGATAAAAGTCTACCTACCCAGCAGTCCCTGAAGAGTTTTGATGAGTGTAAGAGCAATAAAATGACAGGTATATTTTAGGAGAATTAATTTGGTAGGTTTGGATAGAATTAGAAGAAAAACTGAGAGGCTGGAAGACCAATTTCTACTATAATAAGGAAGGAATAAGATGATAACCAGGTAAGGAAGTAACTAAGGTCACCAGAAGTGGCTGGCACCAGTATTAGGCTACTAGTAGCAGCAAAAGTGGCCACTCAGTCATATGCTGTACATAGATTATTCCATGTAACTTTGCCAGTGACCTCATGAGAGAATGACTGTTTTATGACTGATGAATATTTTACTTGCCACATTTAAAACCACATTTGACCTACCTGTTTCTAATCCTGTAGAGTCCTCTAGGCCTCCTCCAGGAAGCCTTCCCTGCATCTC
This sequence comes from Tympanoctomys barrerae, assembly GCA_002564285.1. Classification (NCBI taxonomy): domain Eukaryota; kingdom Metazoa; phylum Chordata; class Mammalia; order Rodentia; family Octodontidae; genus Tympanoctomys; species Tympanoctomys barrerae. The sequence continues at coordinate 2,941 of NDGN011532906.1, forward strand.
CAGTGGAAATTCATATGTCATTTAAAATATATTTTACTTGAATCACATTTTGCAGTTGAAAAAGTCTTTATTTATTTAGCCGAACTGGGGATTGAACTCAGGACCTTGCACTTGCCAGGCAGGCGCTTATTCTACTGAACTATCTTCCCAGCCCGGGAATGCTGCAGTTAAAAAAATTGACACTTTGCAAAGTGAGATGATTCCCCCTGCATAATGGTTAGTATTAGAAGCTATCTGATATTTGAGCCCACCCTGCAGAGAGAGACGTTAAAAATATTTGAAATATAGAAATGAGAAGTAGACAATACTTAACTAGCTTAGCACTGTATTCTGTATTGTGGCACTCTGAGGCACAGACTCAGCCTTCTATTATAAATGTTCAAAAGACAACCAGAGAATCAAGAACTACAACAGTGAGACAGCCAGCCCGGATGGGCTCCCAGGAAACACTGAGATTTATGCGCAAAACCTTCGTGGGCTGGGGATGCGGGAATGCGATGCGGAAGAGCCCTCTGCTGATGCTACTGAGAATTCTGGAGCCAACAAGAATTTTCAGAGTGGCCCCAGGACAGGGGAGGCTAAGGTCACCCCACCAAACGGACAATGGGCACTGACTGCCTCTGAACAAGGAAGGGAGCCTGTAACCAAACAGCTTCCTTTCCCCGAGAAGGGGTCCCAGGGAGGAGTTCAGCTGTGACTCTCCAGCCCAGGTCCGGCAGGGAATCTGGACCACACACTGTAGCATCCATGATAACAAAAATAGAAGAATGTGTCATATCTTTGAGTTACCTTCTCTTCGATATGTAATCACTTCCAGTCATGTTTTGGAGGGCTGTTTTCCTCTTAAAGTACTTTTTGAGGTGGAGAGGAACCGCACATAAATCTGTCAGTACATTTCTTTGCTATGCAGTGGTGGCCTTAAAATTAAGCTCTGTGGAAGGCATTTGTGTGTGGCTTCCCCAAAACATGTTTTGGGGTGCATTCAGTGTTAATGTGTAAATCCAATACTGTTTCACACCTGCCCTCTTTCCTTATGATGCCTCATTCAGTAGAAGTTTAATCTGGGTTTCTTGCTTCAGTCTGAACAAAGGCCGTAGACTATTATCACAGGCCAGGAATCCAGCAGAGATGGTGTCCCACAAAGAGAGGCCATGTGAAAGTTGTCCTGTGCCAGAGCCACCTACCAGATAATCCAACATACTGTCATGCATCCCGACAGATACTGGGTACGCATGCTCCCCTGGATGTCACTGCCCAAGGAACCCGAGTCCTGGGGGCTGAGTCAGACCCAGGCATGTGCATATCTTACAGCCTCTGGAATTCGCCAGTTTGAGAACCCCTTGTTAGTGGGCCAGTGAGAATCTTTAATTGATCAGTCAGTTGCACGGTGTTCTTAGAAGAGGTGAGGTCCCTGCTGGATGAATTGGGGGTGCTTCAGTAGGCTAAATCTCAGCAGGAAAGGCCTTAGAGAAGTGGGGAGCACCATCTAGAGACAAGAAAGACAATAAAGAGAAGCTTGAAGAATTCTGCAGGTCCCCCAAAGGGAAGAACAGACGGCTCAAGCTCTGCCTCCTGCCCACTCAGCAGGACGCTGGATTCGCGTAGGAGCATGGGACCCTTCTGCGAACTGCGCATGTGCGGAGTCTAGCTTGCACCCACCATATGAGAATCTAATGTAATCATAGAAATAAAGGAGGCAGCAGAGTAACAATAGAAATAAAGTATACAAAAAAAAGAGAAAGAAGCCGGGCCTGGAAACCCTTGAAAGAAATTTCCCCTGGTTGAGAACCCGTCCTTCCTAAGCTCTTGGTTCTAATTCACTGGACAGTGTTGACTGGGGGACTTGTAATAACCCACCATTTTTTCTCAGAGATACCTAAGACTGTGCTTAACAATGGGACACTTTACTATTGTGTTTTGGGTTTTGAGCATAACACCTCAATATCCCAGGTTTCTGAATTTGAATCAAAACACCCAAAGTCATAAGCTCCAAAGGCTGCAGTCATTTTTGCAGTGTTATTTCTACTCTGTTAGGGAGACTGCATGCTCAGTTCCTGACTCCGTGTCTTCCTGACTGAGAGATCGTAGAGAAATGAGCTAGAGAAGTGAGCTCTCTGGGCCTCAGTTTGCTTCTCTATAAAATAGAAATATTAACCACACCTCTCTCAAAGAGCTGGCAGCTGAATGAAATGAGATAATCTATGACAGGCACCGAATGCAATGCTCTCTAAATATTAGCTATTATCCTTATTTACTGTCCTTCAGCCCTAATGTGTAGTGGATCAAGTGTCTCTTCCTTGAAATTGCTTTTCAAAAATCTTCCTTCCTGGGCTGGGGAGATAGCTCAGTAGAATAAGTGCTTGCCTGGCAAGTGTAGGGTCCTGAGTTCAATCCCCTGTACCGCAAAAAAAAAAAAAAAAAAAAAAAAAATCTTCCTTCCTTCCCATCTCTAGCACTGCCTGAGTTCTGGATGACCAGTCACCCCTCCTGGAATGCAAACCTTTTCCTATCACACACGCCAGAGTTTTTAGGGTCCCACATCCCTCGATTAAAGTTTCCAGGGGTTGTCTGCCAACAATAGGCTGAAACCCCAAAGCCATCTGGTCAGAACCCACTGGGTGGGCTTCTCTGTTGGAATGGTTAGTTTGGGCTCCCATGACCGGAGAGTGCTCACTGGCTTTGCTGGGCAAACGTCTATGTGTCTTTAAGTCACTCCTAAGCATTGGTCAAATGAGCTTCCCTATCCCAGGTTTGTATGTCTTGGATGCAAGTATTAGACATTTTTTCCTGTTATGGTTTACATCGAGTTTTGTTTCCCCAGCAAGCGCTGTAAGTGATTTAGAAGCATCGCTTGGTCCTGATTAATTTCTTTTCTGCATCTCAAGGAAGGCCTTGTTTATTTACAGTAATAAGGAGACTACACAAACAGCTTACACGGGAAATTTTCTCCCAATGACATGAGCAGATGGTGAAGGCCAATTCATGTGCAGAGAGAAGCTGCAACGCAGGTTCTTTGGCTCTATCTGAGCCTGTTTCAGCCCCAAGTCTCCTTATGTGACACAAATCTCCTATGTAAGGCAAAATCATATTCTTTGAAACTCCTAGGCATAATTGACCTTCCATAGCCAAATGCTTCCAGAAATGTTTTGTCACATTTCCTCAAAAGTTGGGTGCTTTGGGGCTGGCCAGATAACTCAGCAGATAAGGTGCCTGCTTAGGCAGTTGCAGGGACTGGGGTTTGATCCCCGGAGTGCCCCGCCAGCCCCGCCCCCGAGGTGCACTGAGATAGCAACTGAGAGTGAGTGTGGTGGCGCTAACCTGTAACCCCAGCACTTGGGAGGCTGAAAACCGGAGGATCACTAAGAGTCTGAGCTGCAGAGTGAGACCCTGTACCAAATACATTCTTTTTATAAAAAGTTGGGTGCTTCAAAGGTGTAGTCTCAGTGGGCCACTGTCTACCAAGAGTACAGACAACCAGCCCGACCTTAGAGGGTGGTAGCCCCCAAGAGTGAAGACAAGCCTAAGTAGGGAAGCAAAAGCGATATTTAATTTCTACTCATTTTTTAAAAAATTATTTATTAATTTGGTATCAGGCCTCACTACACAGTTCAGACTCATAGTGATCCTCCTGTTTCAGCCTCCCATAGAAACCTCCTGTTTCAGGTTTAGGGGCACACGGCAAGCGGTACTGGGGGTCAAACTTGGGCCCTTGGACTTGCCAGGTGGGCACTTAGAACCCTGAGCTATCTCCCTAGCCCTCTCCCCATTTTCTATTAACTATAAATCCAGTTTTAGGTGACACATGGTAATCATACATATTTATAGGATATGGCGCAGCATTTCAATATGTTCATACAATGTATAATAGCCATAAATGAGATCAGGACAACTGGCACATCTGTGGCCTCAGACCGGTGTCATTTCTTTGCGGGAGGAGCATTCAGCAATCCTCCTTACTGTTTTGAAATAGCCAGTGAGGCATTGTCAACTGCAGTCACACTATTACTGTACGTAGGCCACCAGAGGCGATTCCTGCGTCCACCTGCGCCCTGCCCCGTGGCTTGTCCTCACTCCATCCCTCGCTCTCCCACACCCTTCCCAACTGCTGCTGACCACCTACTCCGTGCTCTGCTTCTTTGAGATCGACTGTAGTCTCCACGTCTGAGCGAGAACATGTGGCATTTGGCTGTAGCGCTCCTTTTGAAGGCACACATTTGGATTCCTTGGTCAGACCGCTTGTGTGGAAGTTTGTATAAATGATTAATATCTGCCTTCCATTTAGTTTGGCTTCCTCCTGGGTTATAGTAATCAGTAATCGTGCTTTTGTCTGTTAGTCATTTGTCTGTTTCGTCTACTAGCCTGGGAGGTAAATAACTAAAAGCAGAATCAGGGTAGCATCGTAGAGGAAGGCGCATGGTTGGCCCTGAGTTATGCCTGGTCCTGCTCTCTCCTACCTTCCAGCTACCCAGCGTGGACAGAGGAGCTATTGGATTGCCCTGCTATGCAAAGCTCAGCTTTGCTTACTGTCCCACAGCAGAACCACAGGCGAGCACCACCTCTCTGGGTTGGTGTGAGATTTAGGGGCGGGGGCCCTGGAAATGAAGTGCCAGACAGAATGCTTGGCACCTCCAGCCCGTGGCAGCGGCTGATGTGAGCGGGAGCATGGCTTATACAGGTCCCTTGAGGGCAGGGACCTCATATCTGTACCACCAGCTTCTGGCTCAGTCTCTGAAAACGAAGGCATCTGAACTGGATGTGTAAACATCATGCCCATGTCAGCAGATCTCTTCATGTTCAGTGTGAGTATTTTGATAAGCAAGAGCACATCAGCAGCCCAGGAGCGTGTCCAGTACTTTGGCAGCATCTGGACAAGTGACATCCTTCAATTCCCATGTGATTTGGGAAGAGCATTCTTCTCTGGAGAATCCTTTACATAGGGAACTAGATCAGAGAACAGTGATCCAGGACCAGCCTCTCTGGAGACAGGTGAAGCAGGCAGAGGAAAGATCTGTCAAGAGGAGAGGGGAGGGCTGGGGAGATAGCTCAGAGGCTTAAGCACCTGCCTGGCAAGTGCAAGGTCCTCATTTTGACTGCTGCCTGTAAGCTGGACAACCAGCAGTATGGATTCCCCATACGGACACCCCATTTTCATTCAGCTGCACCATGCCACATTCAGTGTTGTCCATTCTGAGCAGGGTCTACAGTGGAGCCTGTACACACCTCCACCAACGAGCTCTCAGCCAGGCTGTGGTCTGCCGCCCATTGTTGGCACCCAAAAGCCTGGTCCCATTAAGATGGGCGGATATTTCCTGCCATTGTCGCATGGCCTTGTGCTCACAAACATTTGCTGTTATTTAAAGCCCCTCCATTGCAAATACGCTTTGGTCACATTTGTATGGAGCCCCTTAATTAGGGCCAGATTTGAAGCCCTCAGAGCTGTCACTTCTGTTAATTGACTGCAGAGAATGTAGGACTTCATTCTCCAGGAGATAATTTGGATGTCGGAGAAAAGCCAAGAGATCTTCGAAGCCCCGTGGCATTTACCTTGACTTCTAGGCTTCTAATGAAAAGCCTCTTCCACAAAAAGAGACAAAAAGTCCCTTTCATAGAAACCATCAGCTTTCTCTGCCAAGCAGGAGATTTATTGGGTGGGAACACACACACACACACACACACACACACACACACACACGCACACCAGCTTTCTTTGAGGCCCGTTGGAAAAAGAAAAGCTATCTGGGAAAAATAATCATGTGCGAAGATGGTTTGATGAGAGCAGCTTGGTTTTCTGTGAAAGAAAGAGTGGACCAGTCTACAACTGTGCTCTGCCAGAAGGTGAAAGACTGGAGTGTTCTTTCTTTCTCCAAAGGAAACGCTTTGAGAACCAGTCGGAAAACACAATCTAGTCGTAAGCTGCTTAAATTAACAGTGAGTCAAAAACATGCCAAGATCACTGTGTAGTAGAATTCTTTCCCATCCACACCATTTGGACCACGCTTGGTGCTGGAGCTGAGCTTAAAATGAATCCCAATCGTAACCCCAATGTGCTTAGTGTGCATGAGGAGTTCATAGTAGGGTACTTTAAGTGAATGCGTTTTTATGGATTTTCTCACTTGATTCCTACAAACCTATAAGGTAAGTGGTACCTCATGCCCATTTTAGAGACAAGGAAACTGAGGCTGAGCCAGCTTGGACAGTTTGTGCAAAGTCACAGAGTTGGCAGAAGGCAAGGTCAGGATTGGGATCTAATTGAGCGCATGGGCAGGGCTACCCCTGCCTGTCACCAGACCTTATCCTGGCACAGTGTGAATCATGGGGCTTGGGAAACAGACCAGATACAGGGTTCGTCCTGTACCAGACACTGCATAACTTTTCTGATCCTTGGTCCCTTAACTGAAGCGAAATAGAAAAAAGTGCCCGCTGCCTCCTGGCTTGTGGAAAGCTTAAATGAAATGAAAATAAATGAAATCCAGAAGTATGCAATGACGGGGGCTTCGGGCTGCTCTGCAGCCACCCCACGCTAACTGTTTTATTTCATTCCAATTCGTTCCTTCACCCATCACTGGACCGAAGCTCCCCCCTCTATTGGCCACACTTCCCCGGACTTCTTGGCTTTCTCTTGGCCTTTGTTGCGTGAACCAGAAAAATATTTTGTTGTTCAACTCTTCCTAGCAATGCCTACAGCTCTGTCCTCTACTCCCTTGACCCCAGCTGGTCCTCAGAAGCCCAGGCCTGACCTCCCCTCTCAGTCTCCCCCATCATCCTTGTTGCTCAGGGATTTCTTACCTGCAGGCCACTTCCTAAACCTCAGCTGTGTTCACCCACAAAATTGCTTTTGAGGTTTCAGTTTTATGGCTTAGAGACATGGGTGGGCATTCCTGACTTAGCACATTTTCTGTATTTCCTAGAGGATGGTGAAAAAGAAAAATTACAATAATTAGCACAATGCTTTTCAACTGTAATGCAATCTGTGGAGTGCAGCTGAAGAAGCAGGGTGCCCGAAGGACTCCTTCAGGTAAAGGAACATTTAGGTTAGGAGTTCAGGTGACAGGAAGTAGCAACACTGACAGCAGCAGAACAAACAGGTAGAGATTGAGGGTGAGAACATGCACCTTTGGTAGACAGAAGGAAATTGAGGGTCTCTAATATTTTCAAATCTGAGTCACTTTTTCACCATTGTTGACAGATCTCTAATTTTTTTCATTTAGTTTCACTGTACCTACAAAGTTTTAAATGAAAATGGAAACAAAAATTCTTAAAATGTGGCTTTGAGAAACACTCTTGGGCTGTGCCCACATATGAAGTGGTCAAGGATGGAGCCTCTGGATGCTGCTGGTTGGGACCAGCATGCGGAAGGAAGGGAGGGAGCAGGAGGAGGCCATTGGTACGATGAAGGGGCAAGATCTGAGAGGACCCCATGGGATGCAAGGAAGATGCCAGTAAGCTGGCGAGGATGGCGGTCCTGGTGGAAAGCTAAGGTGACAATGAGTGTGTGAAAGTAGATGGTTGCCTAAGATGCACGGCTGTGGAAGAGTGGAAGTGCTGGCCACGAGGTAGTTGCTAGGGCTCTGGGAATAGACAGTGATGGACCATGATCATTTGTTGGGTACAGAATTTGAGCTTTACAAGATGGAAAATGTTATGGAGATGGATGGCGGTGACATTTATACAACATTATGAGTGTCTCTAATACCAGTGCATTTAATAGCTTAAAACTAGCTTAAAAGATGGTAAGTTTTGCGCTGCGTATATTTTAAAAGTGAAAGCAGCATCCGCCTGCTTAGAGCTACTCTGAGCTTGGGACTGCCAGTGACCCCATGTATAATATGTGCGTTTTCCTCGGGACGTTGCCACTGTCTTCCTGTGCAGTGCTGAGACAGTGGCTGGCAGGCCGACAGGGATGCAGGACTCTTTGAGCTGTGTTTCAAAAGGCTGATGGTAACATTGATACTGTCTCTGTGCTGCACTGCGGTGTACATGATATCTACAAGCTGTGGTCACAAAGATGCCAGGCAAGGTCTTTAGAAGGGTTTTCCAGACTAGCACTCTTAGCCCAGCAGGTGAGAGGTCAGTTCGGAACCCCTGAAAGAGGTAAAGCTGTAAAGCTATACATAAAAGTCATGAACTTCATGTGGAATTGGCAAGTGCCACTCCATATCTGGTAACAGTTTACCTTTGCTATATAATAAAGAGAACCTTTTTAAGTAGTCTCAGCTACTCGATTTTTTTTTTTTTTTTTTTTTTTTTGT